>OY982581.1:3011778-3214471 GCA_963859945.1 Euplagia quadripunctaria | reverse complement strand
CGAATATTTCTCTTAGATTCAGATTTTATTGCTTATCAATTTATGGAGACAAACAAGATTAATAAATTAAAATATTTACTTTATGGATAAACAAATTATCTATCCTCTTGTATTTCTAGGAAAACCACTGTGAATTGAATTTACACTACATATTTAAAAATAAAAATTTGGAATTCAGTCATAGAGAATCTTCAAATAATTATACACCGTTTAAAAAGGCGTTAAACACAGGTGGTGTTTGACTTACAAACTTAATTTATAAAAGTAGAAAACGGTCACTGTAATCATTTAGAAAGAATACAAAGAAATTCATTTGCAATCGCGTGATTAGCATCAACGTTAAGCCATAACACCTTTACATGGAAACGACTTACCATAATCGCAGCTTGCTCGCACACTATGATTCATTCAAACGATTATTTCCCGACCAAATATTTGACCTCATAATAAAAATAAACATCAAAATTGAATATAACACCTTAAAATTGGATCACTGGCTCTCGAGTAATGAGCACAAAGAATAAACCGAAGTTATTTGCAAAACATTTACACGTTACTGGAAGTGTTTGAACGAACGGAAAATTATGGAAATGATTTCCTTATGATATTTACTGACGAGATTCTTTGAAATGTTTGCACTTTGTTTGTAAGTCGAATACATGAGATGTATGAGTACAGTTAAACAGCAAGTAAGCAAGTATATCGGATCTATAAATATACATATCGCACACCTAGATCTAAAGGGAGTTAACTAAAAAAATCAATTTTTGAATTATACACACAATCGAAGTCCTTATCTCAATACCTACCGATCAATAAATCAAATTTAAAAATATCACCACTACTCGACGCAAGACGGTAAATTCACCAACACGAACTCGACTCAAAATCTAAACAAATACACAATACATTGTTAAGAAATAGGGAAATAACTACAAAAAATACAATTTTCAGCCCCAAAACATGATTAAAACACAAGGTTCCTACAATACCTTTCTTCTAGCTGTATTTAAAACTCCACAACTCCTGCAGTGCACAGTTACTTTTTCGCCTTTTCTGCTTATTTGATTTAGCTCCCTTTAGATCTAGGTGTGCGATATATATTATAAAAAGTGTAATTCTTCTACTAATAGGAAGCTACATTAGCCTTATATAGGCGTTGGTTATTGTACCCGTGTGAAGTCGGTGCTGGTCGCTAATAATAGAATAGTGAAAGGCGTTGATAAAATTATAAATGAAAGATTCTGAGGAGACTGCCGAGCTTAAAGGCGATTTTCCGCATTTAAGCTCGTCTGTGTAATCTGATAGTTTCTGGCAAGTACATGGTTTCGGGTACAACAATTTATGGTTGGTGTGTCTACAGTTTGCATAGCGCACAGTACAGCAAAATACACAAACAAATTCACCATTAGGGCATTACCCCTTGACAGTCAGGCGAACATACAGATGCCCCATAAAAAATAAGCTTCTATTTGTCAAAGATTTATTAACTTTTGTCGCTCTGTGAACACTAATTTAATGCGTAATCTGTTAATTTCAAAATGTTATAAAATTTGAAAAAAAAAAGAAAAATTAACAATAACTGCTACTGTTTATAGAATTACTAAAAAATAACTAATGTACGTGTTTTTAAAACTATCATTAGTACACGTGTTTAGAGTATTTAGAAGTGAAGGCTCAAAAAGTTTGTGAAAAAGTTAAGAACTATTAAAATGTGCTTTTTATGGACTTGATGGATCCGGTATTCATTTATTGTTTGTTAGGTATATGATGTAATCTATGGTATGAGCAAAGAACATGAGATTTTTCAATTATTGTAAATGTTTATAATATGCTCATAAAAGGTATTTTCTAAATGAACATTGTAATTGTACGTACTTATTTGAAGTAGTCAACAATTGATTATCATGATAGTAATACGTGAAGAGAATTTTTATACCCCTTTTTAAGAAAATTTCGCCAACGTGGTAACGTGAATTTTGGAATATTTACAGTTTATATATAGAAGAAGTGCAGAAAGCTAAAATTTTTAAACAATATGTCTTACAACTTCAAAAATTACGTGGAAACGTCCAGTATGTGATTACCTGTCATGGTACGTAAGTCTATACAATGACAGCTGAAGGTATACTGGCCAATGAATAAACCATGGTCGAAATTCGACCACCACGCGATCTCTAGTAATATTAAATCCGTGATTTGTTTCTATAAAAATAATATATTTCATGTATTTGTGTAAATATTTATTTCTTAACCCAAGTATACTTAATAAGGGCCTTCGTCGAGAGTGTGATGCCGATAGCGATATTGACAATTTTTTTTGTTGTACCCACTTTATTTGTGATTTTACGAGTATATTGTGTTTGTTTTTATTGTTTACACTGTTTACTAACAACCATGCCAATTATATACGTCCTTCTGAATACTTGCTAGTTAAGTTTAAATTAAGTAATCCTGTGTTTCTCAGACAAATAAAATGTATTCTTTATGAGAAATAAATGTCTTAAACCTTATAAGAGACAAGTCAAATAAGTATCATCATACAGTATGCATATGTTTGATATATACCACCTGTCACTAGAACAAAATATTTTTTTGCTATGCGTGTTTTCATAGCAAAAGTAAAAAAGAAAAAAATAAATAATTGGCGCGCGCAAAAAAAATGCTCTTAGCACTGCGACCGGAGTTGACACATTTAGAAAAAAACTGCACAATATGAAACCGTCAATAAGAAGTTTCTTATGTGTTTATAAAGTAGTATTTTTTATTCATACCCACCCCTATCATTAAAACTGCGTCATTCGTTACCATCCCTGAGACCATCTGGGAATTGGACGATCTGGGAATTGGACGATCTGGGAATAGGACAAACTGGGAATAGGACTATCTGGGAATGGGACCATCTGAAAAAGAGTGACGAGTTTGGGAATGGGACGTTCTGCTACCAAACCTTTAGTACGGCTTTTTATCTTATTTTCTTGAATAAGGTGGATTATTTAGCACACGGCTTGCCTTCTAACTTTATCATGGGACTTTATCATAATTTATTACGTTTAATAAAAAGTCGCATTAAGTTTAAAAACAATAATCGCAAGAAGTATATACATTACTCTCGAATCGCCAACCCTTTCCTGTTTTTTTTGGGTTACGTGGTGGAAGATCCTCATGGATGTCCTGCGCCTTTTTATTTCAAACTAACTGACCCACGCAACTTCATCTGCGTTTGTAAATTTTCCCAGTTTTTGCAACATTTTTCATTGACGCTCCGCTCCTACTGGCCGTAGCGTGATGTTATATAGCCTTCCTCGATAAATGGGCTATCCAACACTAATAGAATTTTTCAATTCCAACTAGGAATTCCTGGGATTACCGCGTTCAACCAAAGAAACAAAAAAGCTCTTCAGCTTTATAATTTACATCGTTGTTTTATTTTAAAGTAGGAAGTTTTACACGGGTATGTTAAAATGAAAAAATGAATAAAATGAAAAATCGGAAATAGCACCTGTATGGCACAGGCAAGCGAGAAATAAATTTATTATCTATTGTCCATAATTTTCCTCACGGTCTGTGCCCGGGCCACCATTTTTATCATTGAATACTGCCATTTTTAAAGATAGTTTTGTTTTGCTGTATTATATAAAATGATCAGGACCTTCCAGTCATCCCAGGGGTTTTTAAAAATACACTAGTTTTTTTTTCATTATTACATCAATGAAAATGGGTATTAAATATTGCTGAAAACCAAAAAAAATTATGAATATTTTTCTTCCAAAATTTAAACAAAATTCTTGCTTTTACGAAAAGTTAGAGAGCAAATTAAAGGATACTCAATGTAATTTTTTAATCATTAGGATTTTCTACAAAACGCATACAAGTCTTATGGTTGAATCCTCCTGTAGAACATTATTTACATTTTGGCATTGCTGTAATAATATTTATAGACAAAATTACACAATTTCATAACGAGCGAAACTGTAACGTGAGATAAAGGTGACGATCCAACAAGAATGTACACTATATTTATAAATGACGATAAATAAATTCATTTATGGAGCGATTTATTAAAAACTTATCTCGTAACGCTACGTGCACCGGTTTAAATGAAGGCCTTTAATGTGTTTATCTTTAGACAATTACGCAATTCCGTTGGAAATGGACTGGGTGTTCATTCCACCTTTGTCTGCTTGCTCCTTCGAAACATTTATTTTCCACTCTCAGGTTTTTTCATTTAAGATAGGTATACCTAATAATGAATTGAAATGTATACCGATTGCTTTAACATAAGATTATTATCGAGATTTTATAATTTTTAACCGACTTCAAAAAAGAGGAGGTTGGTTCTATTGCTAGTTTTTTTCGTTTATAAAAATTATAATGCACGTACTATGTTGAATATCAATTTATGAAAATAATCCATGAAAAGGCACCCATGTATTTTAAATGTATGTTTGTAAGTATGTAAATAGATTAATTAGTACCTGTTTTAAGCAATTTCACTTAGGAATGTGAAATTTGGGATACTTAAAGTTTATCTGTAGAAGAAGTACAGAAAGCTAAAAAAATGTCATTAGGTATTACCAGTTTATAAATTACTAGCAGCGCACCACAGTTTCACCCGTGTAAGCCCCCATCCCGTGGGAATATCGGGATAAAAAGTAGCCTATGCGTTAATTC
Organism: Euplagia quadripunctaria; assembly: GCA_963859945.1. Taxonomy (NCBI): domain Eukaryota; kingdom Metazoa; phylum Arthropoda; class Insecta; order Lepidoptera; family Erebidae; genus Euplagia; species Euplagia quadripunctaria. The sequence goes on along the minus strand of OY982581.1, from coordinate 3,209,797 downwards.
AGGTCTCCATCTATCTACAAAACAAGTTTCATCGTAATCGGTTCAGTGGTTTTTGCGTGAAAGAGTAATAAACATCCATCCATTCATCCAAACTTTCACATTTATAATATTAGTGGGATAGTGGGAGTAGCTGCTTTCCGGGCACGGTTACTTCATTGACTATCTGCAGTCAGTCGCTAAGGGTGAATTGGGTCTCGCCTGCCACCACTACGACTGCGACGAGGACACGGCGTAGCATACGCTCGAGATTTGTAAGGCTTGGGTGACGCAGAGTCTTGGTCTCGTTGTGGTTAATGTGACGGATTTTATGTCCTCCACCTGCAGTAGAGCTCCCGCGGAGGGATTGATGTGAGTCAGGACGTCGCTCAGTTAGATGGAGCCCGCTTGCCACCTCGCGGGATAGCGCTGGGTGGATCGTTGAGAACATATCCACGTAGCACCGATGGCGACGGTCCACTCATTTTAAGGTGGCCTCCCACAGTCCGTAATATTACGGACGGACGTAGACGGCTGACCTACACGGACGGCTATGCACCTCATCAAGACCCTTTCAACGGTGCCTGTCGATCCGCGTTGGTTCGTATTGCTCTCGTTTTTATTTTTATATTCTGAGGCAGAAGAATTCCACATACCTGGTTCCACATTTCGGCATAGATTTATATTATTAGTCAAATCGTTCGTCCACTCCTTTTTTCATAGTATGTACAAGAAAACACTATACGCCTTCACGGTTCTTGCCTCTTTTCCCTCAGTGTGTAGGTCGGTCGCGGCTGGTCCGCGTTCGTCCGTTATATCACGCACTCTGAATCCACCTTCACGGCGCTCCGTTGGGGTCACCTATATGGAATTTGCATTCGAAAAAAATTACCATCAGTCCGTTGAACACTACATGTTAAGAAGATACGTAATTATTCTTAACATGACTTATGTAGTACAAGCCTACAATCACAGACGCTAAGCAAGCTTTTCGGTTTTAGCGGTGCACATGACATACATTCGCATCAGCATTAAACACTTTGCTATCAAAATAGTTTATTATTCAAGCTGCTATTAAAATCGTAACAGCCGCGATCAAAATTTTTACGCACTCTTCGAATGACGGAGTTTTATGTAATCAGTTCCTTTGTGCAGTCGACATTGTTGCAAAAATATTATGGAAATATTAGCGCAAAATTAACAGTTCTCGGTAACATAGAATGTCGATCATCGAGTAACCTTGATACCCTTGACCAGCCAGTGTCAAGTTTCTAATAGTTAATAAGGGCATGGTCTTGATCTAGTTCTAAGTTGTTCGAGTCCAGTATTTAACAATTATAGCTACTCATACTGCGGAGATATTGACACAGTGATAAAGCTGAGTGTATGTTATATACTTTGAACGAGTGTAATAGGTGGTTATCCTTGTGGTATCCAAGTAAAAATTTGCAAAATGTGAATGTCTAAGAGATCCGTTCCTTCTCCTTCGGGAATAGGCGTGAGTATACAAAGTAAAGGTTAAGAGGTTACGGTAGCCTATGGACATTTGTAGTACTAGATAAACTTGTACTAGTAGCTACATTTGCAGCAGCAAGGTAATACTTGACTGGCTTGTTGGCCTAGAGGTTAATAACCCTGACTGCCATGCCATCTATTCCCACCCGAGTCTGGGTGTTCTTTGTATGTTTGTAAAGTCCCCCGCAACACAGGAGTAATTCCTAATGCGGGAGAAAAAAGAATAAGTGGGTCCTTTGCTGGCAGTGTAAACAATCTTCATAACTTTGGGTGTTTTACGTATGCGATCCTATCTAAGGTAAGGTATTAGGATTACATCGTTGTATTGAATACGACGGAGGAATTAGTTTGAGGACCTTTATGTACATATATGGTTATGGTTATTCTAGTGTGGGCTTTTAAGGTGAAGGATAAGCATAGTGTTTTTAATAAGCAGTATAAAACGCAATAATTATTGTTATAGTTTTTTTTGGGAAACCACTCGGACTCAACCGACCCAACGCATGGTGTTCCATTGTTTCTTTGGTGTTAACCATCTCTCGCATGTCGATAGGTTAGGTTGGGTCTCGGCGTATGCGATACAGGTACTTCCTCAAATGTCCTGGTCTCATGATAGCATCTAAGTCAGGCCCGTGTGAGAGAGCTGCTGATGCGAACAATTCATTCTGAATTTCGTAAAGGATTTACGGAATAATAAAATGATACATGTACAAAAGTATTTCCTGCTGACTTTGAGCAAGTTATACGAAATAGTACTTATCGAAAACTAAGACCGATTTAAGACAGTAAGAACTTTCTAAATTTCTTGCGGTTATTGAAAATGGAAATCTACATTCCTGAGAGTCCTACACTTACTTATTTCGAGAACTAATGCTCTGTGATGTTTTCAGTAGTAGAATGGCTTATAATAAGGGCCAGCATGGAATATAACCTGAATTATATAAACAGATTTTGTGAGATCACTTTGACTATACGAAAGCCGCAGAGAAATAACTTCAAGTTGTCGTTCTGCGAGTAAGTAGGTCGCCAAAGCTTACTAGGAATCTAGTAATTGTTTTTAAACTTTCGCGATTATACATATTGAATGTATAAATCGGGACTTAATCGCGGTAATAATTAGAAGGTAACTTTTTTAGGTTACGCGACGTATCGATTGAATTGCACCGATCGTGTAGACTACCCGTGACCACGGTAATGTACCTTCCAAAGGTATTGTACCTACTAATTATTATCGCGATTAAGTCGCGATTTACACATCCAATAGGAATCTAGTATCCAGAAAGCAAAAGGACCGGTTAATGTTAGGCCTACATCATGCCATCCGTACAATAACTTCAGTATATACGTCCTCGGAGACAGTATTATTAGTAAAAACTGCAAAAATTATGGTGGACTGCGAAGGTAGCACTACTATATTGAGTTGCCGCTGATAAGGTGTTTCGCAAGAATTTCATCAGTAGTGTTGGGGGGAGAAGCCATGGTGACTTCTGGAGCTGGAACTACTAGTAAAGGTCGTGTTGCAATTGTCGATACTTAATGGTAACTTCTAAAAAAATTCAGGAAGATTGTGTGTGTATACAAGTTCCATGTGAGCTTGCTTATACAGGCTACGGTAAATATTTATCATCAGGCAGGCTTTTTGTCACCTTTGCAAAAATTTAATAAAAAACAAATATTATGTTTGTTAACCGACGAAAAAAAAGGAGATTCTCAATTCGACCGTATATATATATATATATATATATATATATTTTTTCTTTTCTTTTCTTTATTGGAACAAAAAACAGTTACATGTTAAGTCTAAACTATATGACATTAAATTTACGAAGTTGTAAACACATAACCCATACCATTGTTCGCAAATTACCAAACACAAATTAATTTGTATAAAGAGGAAACAGGTCAGAACATTGTTACAAATGCGCGAGAGCGCAGATACCTAAATATAAATTATAAAAGTACATAAAAATGGATCAGATCCAAACAAAACCAGGATAGCCCACTATGTTGGCAAAGCGGATAATAGTTCAATGGCACAACTTTTGAATTGGTTATTAGATAAAGCAAAGATGTCGATGTCATTGAAATATTTGTTATACGTCTCTACTAGGCGTCGAAGAGGTATGCGGACACCAGCATTAGTCCTACATGATGATAAGTGAAAAAGTTGATACTGGCGCACTGATTACTGATGACTGATATTTTAGGCTTGTTCAGCCCTCTCTCCGTTATTTATGAACCGATTTTGATTATTCTTTTTTTGTTAGATAGGGTATATCTCAAGGGTGGTCCCATATCAAGGAAGTCAGGATCTGATGATGGGGTCCTGATAAAATTGAGAGAAACCTTCGAAAATTGTAGGAACGAATAGTGTTTCTGTTTACTTTTCATTACTCTATCAGGTATTTGCCTTCAGAAATCATCACCTCATGAGCTGATGATGAAAAAAAATCATCAAATAAAAATCGGCGCCAAATAATAAAATGATTAATTATATCTACGTACAGTTGGTTGTTTGGCGCCGACTCAAAATAAGTTTATAAAAATTTTATAGTTATTTATTTTTTGCTTTTTAGTTCTTTTCGTCGGTTTCATTTTATGTTAAAAAGATTTTTATTTAATATGTAGCATCAGGTCTCCTTTGCCACCTTTGCATAATTAAATAAAAGAAATTGTTCATTTTAAGGTTCCTATTCTGTTAATAGCTTTATTAATGATGAATAATATAATTCTAAAGTCATGATACATCGATCAGGGAAAAACGTATGATGTTTATAATATCAGTTTATAACATCAGTAGGTGCATACATCAGCATATAAATGAGAGAATTTTACAATAAATGTTTCTTGATATTTATAATGTGGGGTGCAATAAAGAATATTCTATCTATATATCCATAGTTATCAGTTATAATTCTGTCTCGGAACACTCATCGTGAACTCTTGTACTAGGTCAGTGCTAAGAGATGTGGTTTGACATATTGAAAGTATAAAGCATAAACAGTACTCCTAGGGATGAATTCTGATTATTATTATCTGCGTATTTGTACCTACATTAATGATATGGGATAACCGCCATTGTAAACGGTGAAGTATAGTAATTATGTTAGCTGAACCTCGCATTTAGAAGGTTCTTTTAATTTTATGATTTCGTATTCAATTTTATAGAATAGACTAAGCTTGCTTAAAAATATATTTAAGCGTTTTGTATTGAGGCAAACGAGAACATTGCCAGAATGCCTTAGGCATTAAGTCCGCCTTTGTACAATCTGTGCATAAAGCATTAATAAATAAATAAATAACATTGTATAGATACGTAAATACAATTTTCATTCTGAAATAGATTACTAAAAAAGATTAAATAACTTTCTAGTTTTTGTTTTTCTACTGTTGTAGTAGATACTTCTTTTTTGTAAAAACGGATCTAGTTTTATTTTGATTTTAGAATTTTAACTAATAGCAATAATTCTTCTTGCCCTTTTCCCAAATTTATTTGAGGTCGGCGCAATTACTTCTTCTATTCTCCAGTATCATTCGACAATTCACTGCTATACTCCATTTCTGGCCGTATCCTCCTTTACGCATTGCATCCATCTTTCCTTTGGCTGTCCTCGACTCTTGTTTCCGTCAGCTTTCATATATAAAACTGTCTTCACGAAGATTTGCTCATCCCTCTATCTTCTCATCACATGTCGATCCCACGATAATTCATTTCATTTCACGAGTGTCGTACACAGAAATTTATGTTTACGATTTTTTTTAAGGTATACTTCTTTTGGCGTTAAATTTTTACGTCACGTCACGAAAAACCGACACCCTGAAGTTAGCTAGTTAACATTTTGGTTTTTCAAAAATAGTTACCAACTTCACGATGGTGATAAAAATGGTTTTTACATATTACTTTGAGTACGTTTGTAGTATTTGAGGTTCGTTGACGGTATGCATTATTTATGATAATTTACTGTGATTATAAAGGATAAAAATGGTTTTTACATATGACTTTGAGTACGTTTGTAGAATTTGAGGTTAGTTGACGGTATGTATTATGATATTTAAATAAACTTAACTAGATAAAAGTATAACTTCTTACATGCGTACATAAGTACACACACATTTTTTTTTAAACTACGTTTATAAGTAATAGGATTTTTATAAAAAGCTTAAAGGACCTAAAAAACTTCATTAAATCCATGTTGGAATTGCTAAAAAAAATTCGCGTTTCATGATATAATTATGTATATACCTGTACATTATTAACGCGATCACGAAATAGGTATTACATACCTCTGAATTGCCTGACGTTTCGACCAGGTTGCACTGGCCGTGGTCGCAGGATGCCTTCAGCCTGACGGTTAGTTTGTGACCACCGCCAGTGCCATCTGGTACATAATTATAGTATATTATTTGTTTTATTCTTTTTTATTTTATTAAACTCAAAAAATAAGTTTGTTGAAAGTTAAACTTCTGTTTTAATTCTTTCACAGCGATAATGTCAAGAATGATTGCACATTATTAAGATGTTTTAGTAATTGCTAATCGAGCGTGAGATTATGTAATGGAACGTGAAGTCACGTATCATAATACATGACGTATGTCTTAGTATAAATTTACATTATCTTCATTTATTATATTTACGTCTATATCTTGTAACAAAGGAATTTCCTCTCTAGGGAACCCACTCTCACTCTGTGGCGGGGGAACTTTAGAAAGATGCTCAAAGTACAACCAGACTCAGAACAGAACAGAACAGATAATACATAGCAATATTTTGTAAATAGCATTACAACAGTGACAGCGACTCAACTAGTTACGAGTACAGTATGCTCATAGAACTAATTCTAGGTCAATAACAATCTAAAATGCTAATTAACAGCTGTGCTCCCCGTGCTAGGAAAATCTTGCGTTACGTGGAACAATGTTCCGTGTTATACATATAATTATGTAGTAATTATAAATATTTACATTTAATATGACGTCAAATACAATTCGTAGTAATTTTTAGAAGTGGCGAAAGCTAATCAATAAATGTTTAAATTAATATGTCTAATAAATAAAAAAAAAGAGGCAATCATGGGACTGCCGACAGAAGTGCAAACTTAAACGATACGACGAACTTAAAACGACACATTAACAGGTTGGTGACATTAATTAATAAAGTGCTGACAGAACTCAATGTTTAGATTAGCGCCCTCTAGTGGATCTGGATCTATTAGCGTATTAGCGTCTCTCTTACTCACTCACTCACTCATTCACTCACCCACCCATACAGTTTTTTTACCCATCTCAAAAAGTGCCCAACGCCGATAAAGAAGTATCACTTCAAAAAATATGTCAATCGTAGAACTGCACGTCAGAAGTGTATCTGAGCGTGACGGTCAAGCGAATTCAGTGTTTTCTCCCCATACTTAAAGTAACCAATGTGTCCAAAGAAGTTTTCACTTCAATAATGTGAAAACAATATGACATTTAAAGTACTATGATATAAAATAAACTTTTTTGAAATAGTTGAAATTTGACCACCAGGCGACCACCTCTAGTAGTTTATAATTTACGCGATAAGTACAGGAGCACCGAAATGGCGCACACAATGATGTTGGAGTAGATAGGTAACAAACGACATTTAATGATAACAAAATTAAATTCTGAAGGCTCTATTATTGGCAGATAACATAAGCATTGAAATGTCTGAAAGGATTCCGCCGAAATAGACTGATCGGTCAAGTTTTAGTGTACCCATTTTAGGGTGCTTCTCATAACCTAATTTTACTTATAAATTACTAGGTTTTCTAAAATTATTTTTTTTTTTGATGAAAAGTACCCTACGTGTTTTTCTGTAACCCTGACAACTTTTTTATAATATTATTTGGGATTTGATTTTTATATTACATCGTAGTAAACAAAGCATAGCCGCTCATTATCATCTTAGCCATGACCCATGTTTATCTGCTTTTCAAGGTTGTTGTATGGTTCACAGGTCTTCTGGGGTGGCCTATTGGAATTCGATTGGCCCAGTGGAAGTGCTTTTAATTGTTATATATTTTGTATTCCTTCAATATTCCATTTTATTTAAGAATTCAGAATAAATATGCAAATTTAAACAAGTTGTACACAATATGATTATGATTTTAAAATTCTACAACAAAAATAAATTTAAAATAATCGTTGTAAACAATCATTGTAATTATAAATAATAATTATCCTTATGAATGAATGAATCACCTTCACCTATGAGATTATCTAAATATAGAATCCATAAAATTAAAGCGTATAATCGTATAATACACACTAAACTGTTTTGATTGAAATCATGGTCATATTTATTTTATTATGTCTTAATGGCAAAACGAGCATACAGCCTGTCTAAGGGTAAGCTGGTACCGATGCCTATGAACACACGATTACAGTATCACTCATCATTCAACCTATTGCAGTACACTGCTGGACATAGGCCACCCGGTCCTCCGACGTCCGCATCCAATTCCTAAGCCGTCAATCCATCTGTCTGGTCTTACCTTTCGTTTACCGATTCGCTGTCTCCACTATAAGACCCGTGTGTTATGTGTCAAGTGTCACTCGTGCGCTGCTGACTCTAGTTTTGATTAACCACCGTCTTCTTTCTGTTTCTCGGTGTCATTCCAATAAGCAATCCCGTCATTTTCTACTATAACCCATAGCAGAAAAAGAATGCTCTGAAAGAAGTCACTGAACTCAGTCTTCTTTCAGAGCAGTGTCCTGTCTGTCTGGAAGAAAACCTCTATAAAAAATACCAAGGTGGCCGGTGGTAGCTGGAACAGCTACCTTTTATCCGATAACCGTAGTAAACAAACCAGCGAGTTCGAGTCTCATTTGCGCTTCTCGATAGACCAAGATAATTTACTTGCTACTGAGTAGACAGTGTCGAGTGCTGATGATTCAGTTTTCACTTTATTTAAAAGGTAGGAACGGCTTTCCGAGTCAGGCTGCATGTCCAGTTTGTGCAGAAAGCTCTATATCTTCTGATGTTGCAAAGCTCTTTCCTTACTTTTCTGTAAGTAACTCTTACATTTAAGATGGTATTAGATTTCTCTGTATTGAAAATTAAAAAAAAATTATCAACGTACGTAAGCGTCTTTAAATACTTGTTATTATTCATTAGGTCATCAAGGTAATTAGCTCTTATAACATAATGTTCTGTGCTTAAAACCTCGTTTAAAAACTAATCAATTTTATTACTTACAGACATTAGAATTATTAGGTAATAAATAACACAACTTCCTGCAATTTGAGCAATTGCAATCACTGAATGGCATTAAAGCAGGCAAGCTTCTTGATAATATACGATTAACATAGACCTTGATAAAGAAGCGTTAATAATTTCGCGATAAAGAGCACCGTCGCACCATATGATCTTCTGAGATGACAGGAATTTTTCCGAGTGGTAATTGCCCAGTCACCGTCGTGGTAATCGCCTCGCCAAGGGCGTGGCGGAATTATTGTGTTTAACCTAATGTAGATAGTCTTCAGGTGTAATTTTGCAAGGACTCTTTGAGTGACTCTTTATGTACTCTTGCGCGCGTCTAGAAAAAAAAAGACTTTCTTTTTCTTGACGCGCGCGCGAATGGAAAAGTAATTCTTGTGTGTCGTTTAATATAATCTTTCTTAGTATTTCTTTTTTTTTAAATTAAAAAGGAAGATATTCTTTTTCTTGACGCGCGATGATAAAGAAAGTACTTGTGTGCCATTTAATAATATCTTTCTTAATGTTTCAAGTTAAAAAAAGCGCGAGGTGTTCTTGCAATACCCGGTTAGAACGAAGTTCATATACATACATTTAATGGATTGAATAAATTGTACCAAAATAAGTACTTATAGTAAATATTGTAAAAAGCCGAAATTAAAATTGCGTTATCTGTGAAATTTGCTTTAACTAAAATATGGATAATTAGTATATAACAAATATCAAACTACAGTAGTATCGCGCAGAATCCACAGATGGCGTAAAAATAACTTTAGCAAGAAGTGTCGGAAAAAAGTCTTATTACACTTTTTTCGGTCTCGCTCCCATCCGCTCAGAGCGTGACGCGCGATAAGGAACTTCGTTCCAATAAACTAAGAATTAGTGATTGTTGCGATTACAATATATTTTACTACATTTATTTAAAATGTTTGGATAGGCTTCACTCTAAATTTTCGTGCACTATCACTACATATGATAAAACAAAGTCCCCTGCCGCGTCTGTCAGTCAGCCTGTTCGCGATAACCCCAAAAAACTACTCAACGGATTTTCATACGGTTTCCACCAATAGATAGAGTGATTCATGAGGAAGGTTTAGGTATATAATTTGTTAAGGTTTTGTGTAAATTGGTTGAAATATGATGATGATTGTTGAAGATGTCTGCTAACCGTGCGTAGCCGCGGTGGATTGCTAGTAATAAATATATGGGTAACATTCTGGAACAGTCTTGAACTGTTACAGACCTATCTAGACCCAAACTAATCAAAATTTGGTTCTAGAACATGAATAAAAATACTCAAATGCCTTTTATGTATGTACATTCATTTTTATGTATACGTAATACACATTATAGGTTCATAGAAACACCCAGACCAAAAGGCATAAACAAATTGCGCTTACCTTCGACAGATATTATGTTTATATTTCAATTTAGTTACAGTAAATTGAATCCTTAACTACTTCAATTCTCATTATTGGTTTCTGAAAATATTTATACCGACTTTTGGTATAAATATTTTTAGGTGCAAGCTTTATGAGTCGGATTTATACTAAAAAAATCGTCAGTCGTAGGACAGCACTTCAGAAGTGAAAACATAACTTCACAATGTATTTACATATACATATACACTCACATCTGTTTATATATAATTAGGTTAAAAATAAAAAGTAGGTAATAACATATTTAAATGTATACTTATAGTACACTGGAAGCTCTGCGCTCCTGGCCGCTCATAAATGTTTGAATTTCGAACGTTATATTTTTTTAAATATAAGAAACTCGACTCCGTCTTACGAGTTTTCGATCAGGTCACGTGTCCTGACGCGAGTTTAACATTTTTTACCCATCCCGAAAAGTGGATAACGCGCCGCTAAAGAAGTTTTCATTTCAAAAATACTGTAGGTAAACAATACTACTAACAATGCATTCTTAGTAAATGCACCACAAAAAGCAATAAACACATCTTTATTACTAGTACCTATTGTTTAAAAATCATATAAAATTACGATGATTATATGAAGGTATAAAATTGAAGCGTGTCATTTAGATTTTTACTGCCACATACACATACTCACAATGAATGGGACAGTAATCAGTCAGCATAATATATAATTTATTGTATAATCTATAGCGAACATGAATATTTCATGAAGTGTAATATTATATAAGATTTACTGTCATATATAAACATATATGTCACCGTATGATTGTGAACGCCGCGTCGACATTAGCTTATAATCATATCTCGCGATATTATAAAGTGAAAACAAATCGCCTCCCGGCAAAAAAAAGGGTCATAATGCAACAGCTATTTCGAGAAGACACGACTTTTATGCCTGTGAATTAAACAAAACAGCTCAGTGAAAAAGGGCTTCACTGAGCTAATAAAGATGTTTTTACAGCTGACCAAATGCAACATTTGCTATTCAATGCTATAAAAATGTTAAACGTACCTAACTAGTGATCTTACACCTTTTTTGTGATATGCCACTTTTTTCCGGGAGGCGAAATGTTAACTGCAACCAAACATTTACAATATAATTGAACGCGTTATTTCTCGATAGTCTATAATCTGTCAATGTCAAATCGTTACATTGTGAACATCAAACGGACACACGTTAGTAGTTTTCAATTTTTATTTTTTACTACACGTGACGTAGTTATTACTCTAAAATATAAATGGCATACCTGATAATAAGAATTAATGTTTGCTTCCTACTTTTATGGATGCAGAACGAACTACTGCCAAGACCGACCAATCGGTTTAGAATTTAACGGGTGATAAAACCGGACAGATTATGAACCCTGCAGACTCGATAACAATTTGACGATTTCGAATTGATAGATTATAAACTACCGAGAATTAATCCGTTAAATTGTAATCGGTTGGTTGCAGTCACGGAGAAGATACAAAGGTTGCAGTTCACAATTTCTCGTCAGTGTCTCGAGAATGTTTAAAAACTAAAGATATTCACAATTATACGGTGACATACACATGCTGAATTTGACTGATTTGGAATGAAAAGAACCTGCTTGTAGAGTCTAGTTCCGGACTTTGGTCTGAATGAACTGTTCCGCCATTATTTGTTATGGCTTCTTAAAACCTCTTTATCGATTTAAAACCTCTGGCTGTCATATCGACCATGACACAATTAAGTGATATAATTATGTACTTATACGGGAATTAACGCGATCACGAAAAGGTATTACATACCTCTGAATTGCCTGACGTTTCGACCAGGTTGCACTCGCCGTGGTCACAGGCTGACTGCAATTTCCGACCCGTAACGGTTTGCTATACTAACTTTTAAACTTTCGCGTTCCATGATATAATTATGTACTTATACGGGAATTAACGCGATCACGAAAAGGTATTACATAGCTCTGAATTGCCTGACGTTTCGACCAGGTTGCACTGGCCGTGGTCACAGGCTGACTATATATAGTCTGCTTCAATCTCGATAAGCACCCGCCCTCTGTGTTAACAGGATGAAATAAAAAGACCGCAAACCCTCCCACCCCTATTTGCAATTTTTTAAGGTTTATTTGTGGTCTATAAGAAGCCTTAATCCCATCGGTAATCGGTTTGGGTTATCATTTAGGGTGAATGTGTTGCTATTTTAGAACACCGCTGGCATACTAATGTAACCCCTCACTGCATCCCCCTTCTTGCAAGCCAACAACAATTATTGTAAGAAAAAAAAAGGTTTAACTGTTAAGAATAAAATAATTAAAATTAATCTATATTTTCATTTCACTCCCATTTTTTCTTTCTTTTAGGTCCTGGTGTATTAAAAAATGCCAGTATCAGCCCTCGCATGATGCAGGAATTACAGATTGCCATACACCGGGTTACAAGCACTGGACAGATTTCACGGAAAATGTTACCGGTCGAGACTGCACCGAAGATAATAGCTGGAGATAAAACTATAGGTGAGTAATATGTTGTCTAATTATTTTCTAATTATTTGGCATCCTACGAGTGCCAACCAGAATTTACAGAATTTTACATGTAAGCCGGGAGACCATTCAACCCTTGACAGATCCTGGTCGACCAGAAATATATTGAGGTTTACATGTAAGCCGGGATCCTCCAGATCCTGGAGATCAGATAGTAATAATTATTTCTGATGCTCTTGCAGGAGAGACAATAGTAGTAATTTTGCTTTAACTCGGTTACCGGATGACGAATGGTGAGCTGCTGTTGCTGTCTGCATTTTAGACCAGGTTTCCGATTTAAACAAATTTTAAACAAACAAATAAATTAAACAAAAGCGTTTTAACCAGGTTATCGATATCGGTTTGAATGTGATAAGCTGTTGAAGTAGATTTCAGATTTTTTTTTTATGGTATAGGGGGCAAACGAGCAAACGGGTCACCTGATGGTAAATGACTACCGCCGCCCATGGGCACTTGCAACTCGAGAGTCGCAAGAGCGTTGCCGCCCTTTAAGGTGGGAGTAGGAGAAGAGGGAGAGGGGGGAAAGAGTGGGAAGAGGGGGGAGAGGGGAAGGACGGGAATAAGGGAGAGGAAAGGGTTAGGGCCTCCGGTAACCTCACTCACGCGGCGAAATGCAATGCAAGCATTGCTTCACGGCCGGTTTTCTGTGAGGCCGTGGTAACGAGCGGAGTCGAGCCGGCCCAAACGTGCCGAAGCATGACTCTCCCACATGCATTTATGCGAATACGAGTGACTAAAATTGACTGTTGGATATCGGTATCCAACATCGACTGTCATTCGTATTCATTTTAGCCAAGACCGACAAAAGACTTGCATGTTGATTAAAGCACAAAGGTAAATATGCTCATTATTTACTTCAACAAGTTTTCAGTCTATACAATCTACGCCCATTCAGATTCAGTTCGTTTCCAACTATTCACAGTTTATTTGTTAAAATAAAATTGCTGATACCGTGATTCAGCTCCACAATTTTACTTGTTACTTTCATCTCGGGAAAGTGATGATACGAATCTCACTTAGCCAAATGTGCTGATGTTTCGTTTGATCTGGGAAAACGGTTTTTTGTCCGATAAGAATTAATTTAATACATAGGTATATTTTGCATCAGCAAGTGTCCTACAACTCAGATGATGGAGTTATTAGGATTGTTTTGTGATGAAACGGGTTACAAAATGTGTCAATTTTTTTTTTAAAAGGCTACCAGTAACGTGAATAATTGAGTTTTTTTTTAAATTGACAGATAAGTACACTTATGCTAAGCATAAGTACACTTATGCTAAGCAGTTGTCGTGTTGGCATTCACAAATTTCCACTAAGTTTGCTTTTGCGTTTTGTCGCTTAAGTCCGGAAGTCATTTGTTGAGCAAAATATTGTTTCGTAAGAGATTTGATAGGGAATTCATTTAAGGGGATTTCATCTTTAAAATAAGTGTGCCAGCGTTAACAAGACATATTTTATTTGTGTATTAAATAAACTTAACTTTAAACAGATGTTCCATACCAAACGAAATAGTTTTGAAAATTTGCCGATTTTGACATCTGCGATATTAGCTTATAGATACTTATAATCTAAATCAATGTATGTAAATGTTTTAGTTTAGAAACAGAAAATAAAGTTTTAGTTTGTACGAGGTTCTTCCAAGAGGGGTTAAAATGATTAGTAAGATCATGAATCAAGTGTTCAGGCATGATCACAAATTGTCAGAATAACTAACATAAATATTATATCAGTGAAATACTGTAAGATTTAGATATATTAATATAGTGTGAATACATTGATCCTGTAATGCCTCAGCTGAAATTTATTTATTATAGAAAAGAAACTGCTCACGCTTGACAAATTCTTTATCCGTAACAAATTCAATAGTGACAACGATCGGTAGCTCTCTACTCTCATATTTTATTCATACCGTGATACAAGTTTGCAAAATTGCTCCGTAATACATGTACATACGACTTTTCATAATAACCTTATGGCTTTAGGGTTTGCATGTGGAATGAAGGATTTTTGTCTCTTTGCCGAGTAGTAAAGGAGATAGTGTTCCTTTGTTACGATAAAAACTTTCGTGAGTGGTATTCATGTTTATTAGAAACTATACGGTTTTACTCACGTTTGTATTTCGGGCATCCTCCGAAATACAGACGTGAGTAAAACCGTATAGTAACCGTATAGTTTCTAATAAACATAGTGTTCCTTTCCCAAAATTACTGATAGCACTCTTATTTCTGTCTATAAGTGTTATGCTCTGTAGTAATCTGTAAGATATCATAATTTAATAATTATATTCGAAACCTTTAACGTGAAAGTCAGGACTTATAAAAAATTAAATGTTAACTTGTAAACTTTTACTTTGTCTAAGAGTCAGTCTATGACCACGGCCAGTGTAACCTGGTCAAAATGTCAGGCAATTCAAAGGTATGTAATACATGTTGAACGCTTTAATTTCCGTATTAATCCTTCTAATATTATAAACGTTAAAATTTGTGAGGATTTATGGATGTATGGATGCTTGTTACTCTTTCACACAATAACTACTAAATCGATTGTGATGAAACTGGGTATGTAGATAGCTGAACATCTGGATTAACATATAAACTACTTTTTATCCCGATATTTCTACGGCATCGTTACTTAAGTGGGTGAAACCGCCGGGCACAGCTAGTAATTATATAAAATGAAATGTTGTTAAAAGATTTTATAACGTGGCATTGCAGATTATAATATTATATTTAACCGTCAAAAAAGTACATCAAATTTCGATGCGTTGTAATCTTAATATCTGTAATTTTTTTTTAATATTTATGAGGCTACTCTAGAGATAACATATACAATACATAAATAATATTTTAAAAGTGATTAAAAGTAACAAAGATTTCGCATATCACAGGCATATCTAGGAATCATGCTATATAGCAATCAAGATCATTGCGTAATAGTATGTGTGTAGGTTTTGAAATTTAAGATGTTTTAAGGTCTTTTTGAAGGTATATAAGTACCTACCATTAATATTTGGGTAGCATTTTTCAGTACTTTAGTCAATTTAAAAAAAAATCATTAAACTGTTATTATACAATAACAGTTTAATGAATTTTTTTTTTGATTGTAATTCTTTTAATTTGAAATTGAAATACATTGTAATTCATTTCATTGCACATCCAAAGTAATTTTTATTACAATGATGATATAGTACATTTTAATAAAATTATTTTGTAATTCAATTATTAATTAGATTACATAAGTAACTAGGTACGCCCATCATTGCTTGTATGTACTAAAATATGCCGCAGTCTCCTACACAATGCACAAGAAAGGGAGAAGGTGGGACCAAAAATAACAGGGATTCACCATTCAACATCGGTAACTTCAGAATATTTGCATACAAATATTTGGGGTCGTAAAGAAAATATTGGTAGGTGATATGAAAACTAATGTTGTTGTGTCTGATCCTTTGTCACAATAAGAAATAACAAAAATCGTCACACACTTTATTGTAATAACTGTACTGTGTTATCTTTACCTACAACAATTTGTTTATGAACGTAAACAAAACATGCAATTACTTATTTCCTTATTCCTAAGGTACATACATCAAGTATGTTTGTTTGTTTGTTTATTAATTCAATAACAATTTACATTTGTCGTCGCCACATCAAAAACTCTTCATTTATTTTATTAAAATTAGGGACAAACCATAATAGATGATGATAACACAGTTCACTATTTAATAAGAATAAGTTAATAGACATTATTTTGACTGGTTATACCGATAACGCAATGGTATTGGTCGATTGATAAATATTAATGAATAGTGGGGTTATAAAAAGAGTAGTAATAAGTTCAGAACATTGTCTTGAGTGCGAATAGTGGTACGAACAACTTGGTAGTTACTGTAGTTAGTGATTTTCATATTTTATATCAGTGGTTGTGAGAATGTTTCTTACACATTATATTTGAATTTCACATACAGTAGAAATAATATCATAGGAAAGAAATAAAAAAAACAGTAACAGAAAAGTAATTCAATTTCATCATAAGTAGTGCTTTTCTAATTATATATGCAACGTCAGGATAAAAAATGTAAAAATGTCACTCATTTCAATATTACCTATAAAATAAAATAAAATGTCATGTGTGGGTGGGTGATTCCGGTAATAAAAATCCCATCAAAAAACATAAATGTGCAAATGGGACCAAATTCAATATTAAGAATATATGTGGTTATCGACTACGCCGACAAAAAAATTGAGTTCTAAATGATTGACAAGTTCTGTAGATAATCCTGAAGATTTGCTCGTGCTCGTTGTGGTCGCAGTCCTTTTTTTTTTTTTGCGTGTGGAAACCCCCTCGGGCCGTCACCCCACCGGGGTTTTCGGTGGGGCGGTGTGTCGGAATCGAACCGACTAAAACCACACGGTGTGCCGTACTGCGCCTTAAGTAGGAGGGATCCGGGAACAGCTTTATTACGACATCCGGACAGTCCTAACCTAACCTAAACCTAGCCATTTCTGTTCAATTGACCTACCCTACTAATGTTAAATCGTCTCCAACTTAATATTAAAGTCGCCCTCTCTGTATTTGTAGTCGGTCACTTAGTAATTCAGTCCCACACCTAAAATTTTAATATCCATACTCATCACGCTTTTTAACCGACTTCAAAAAAGGAGGAGGTTCTCAATTTGTTACCTCAGAACTTTCGACTGGGTGAACCGATTTTGATGATTCTTTTTTTATTTGAACGCTGGTGCTTCCCGTGTGGGAAGTCTCATTTCAATTTGGTCCAATTGTGACAATGGCATCCATGAGAAAACCGTATAAGTCTTTTATGGAATAGTATTTTTTTGAAGTCGGTTTTTTTTAAAGAATTATAGAAGCTCGTTTTGTTTTATTTTTAAATCAATATTCGTCATCAGTTTAGTTTTTTTATGATTTTTTAGTGGTTTTTTAATATATTTTTTTTATTTTATTATTCTTATTTATTTTAATTTTTAAATTCAAATTTTCGCTAACCCAAATTCATGCCGCTCTAGTTATTACAACAGTATCTTACCATTGTTAAGTTTTTTTTTCGCTCGTTTTATTATTTCCCCTTAAAACTAAAACCTTATCTAAATACGAGAAAAGAAATGATCCAAATCATTGGAGCTGTTCCTGAGATACACGACATCTGTTCTATAAAGTTAAATACATTTTGGGTTTGATTGTTTGTTTGTTTAAATGCATTAATCTCTAGAACTATCAGTCAGATTTAAATAATTCTTTTTGTATTGGACCGAGTATTCTTTGAGGAAGGTTATAGGCTTTGTAACATCACGATACGACCCTTATGAGCGGAGCAGTGACTATAAACGCAGGTGAAACTGCTCAGAACGGCTAGTATATTAATTTATGCTATAATTGTTTGTTTAAAGTTATTAGATACGTAAAGACCTAAGATGTAAATATTTATCTCTTTTATTAGGATTTTATAGCTTTTGTTCGTTCCTAACGTGACAGTTTCCTTTTAATATGTACCTATGTTGAGGCATATTGTTTACTCTTAAATAACCTTCTAATTTTCATAAGATTTTCTAATATGAATAATTATTTACAGATTTAAAGAACAAGAAGACGGTTTTCTATGCGGTGGGCTTCCTAGACAGTTCATCGTATCCGTTCTCGCAAGCTATCGGCACCTCATACTCCAAGAGGGGGTACAACGTCTTTATATCGGAAACTTTGGCGTTCCTCACTTATATTTATCCAAAGTAAGTAAGATCTAGTTTAATACCAATGGATGCTGGAGCGAGCGGTGTTGTGGTATGTCAGACTTAAAGCAAACGGTGGCTGGTCACTTGGTTCTAGGCCTGCCATCACTTAAATTGCCGACGTCGGACAAGCTCTTCAAAAATCCCGGACACATGTGTGAAATCGAGATTCTTTCCCGGAAACCTTAAAAAACTGCGATGCCATTTCTTTATTAAATTAAACAACTTGTTCATCTAATAATTATAAGTTGCCTCTGGCACAGAGTGTCCGGGTTTTACCCGGACACTTTGAAAACCCCGCCGCACGCTCCCCGGACGCCCAACATAACATTTTTTTATTTTTTTTTTATTTCAGGCAATTAACATTACTTTTTTATTATATACTAGCAACCCGCTATTTATTATACACCTAAACCTTCCTCATGAATCACTCTGTTTATTAGTGAAAACCGCATGAAAATCCGTTCAGTAGTTTTTCAGTTTATCGCGAACACTCAGACAGACAGACGCGGCGGGGGACTTTGTTTTATAATATGTAGTGATGTATTCTTTATTGTACACCAACGAGATATTGCTTAAAATAAATACACAAAGCGAATATGTACAATTAGCGGTCTTATGTTAAATTTCAATTTGCATAATATTTAGCTATATATTTTATATCGTGGGAGAGCCATGCTTCGGCACGTATGGGCCGGCTCGACCGGAGTGATGGCCTCACAGAAAACCGGCAGTGAAGCAACGATTGCATTGCTTTTCGCCGAGTGAGTGAGGTTACCGGAGGCCCTAACCCTTCCCTCCCACTCGTCTCCCCCATCTTCCACCCTTCCCCCACTCCCACCTTAAAGGCCGGCAACGCACTTGTGACTCTTGAGTTGCAGGTGCCGATGGGCAGCGGCAGTCATTTATCATCAGGTAACCCGTCTGCTCCTTTGCTCCCTATGTCATAAAAAATACTATACAAATATATGTTAAGATAAGAGGATGTAACTCAATACAGTTTTGTCATTTTTGTGTTGACCTTGACCTTATTCACTTGACTTCATTTGCTTAACACTGCACTTTATCATCAGCTCCTTACTATAACTTAAGTGATTACCCACGCAGATTCAAATTTAAAACTGAGAAATATAAGAGTAATCAGTGCACACATATTTAAAAAAACCGGCCAAGTGCGAGTCGGACTCGCGCATGAAGGGTTCCGCACCATCGTACAAGATTGAATACTTACTTACTATAAACCCAAAAAAAATACGTCTCTAGTAGGAGAGCCCCCTTTAATTTTTAAGTTATTTTTATTATTTGTTGTTATAGCGGCAACAGATATACACATTCTGTGAAAATTTCAACTTTTACGGATCCTGAGATACAGCCTGGCGACAGATAGATAGACAGACGGACGGACAGTGGAGTCTTAGTAATAAGGTTCTGTTTTTACCCTATCCGGTACGGTCCCCTAAAAACAAAGGGAGTCGGTTGTAAAAGTTAGATTGACTGGCTTGTTGGTCTAGTGGTTAGTGACCCTTTTTTTTTTTGTGCATGTGGAAACCCCCTCAGACACAAAACCACACAGTCTGTCGTACTACACCTGAAATGAGAGGGATCCTGCCCGTGTAAACCTAACCTACCTACCAACCTTGGACGTTGATATTATGCAATGCTAAACAACACTTAGGCACATAGATATCTGATATTCAAACAAAATTTATCTAGCCTTAGATATTCAACCGATATCCGGAACAGTTCGTGCTCCTCCGGCCACGGAAGGGTTTCCATTTGTAAACAGTAAATCGACCATAGATTTCCGTCTTTTAGATGCAGAATCTATATAGTGTAAAATGAGGTATGAATGTATTTGAAAGAAAAGTTGCAGTCACATAGACAGTAGGAAAAATATTTACACATTACATATTATAGATATTTGGTTACTAACTTTTGTATTACTAAGCAAACACAGGGCTCGCCTGTGAAGGAAACGTGCAACGTGAGCGTTGACGAATATTAATAAGAACCGGTCAAGTGCACGTCAACCCGAGGATTCCGAATAGTGTTTTTTTTTTTTTGTGGATCAAAGTATTTAAGGTCCTTTAATCGGCAATGATAGTCTTAAAGCCATATACCTACTTGGTCCAAAATGACACTTGTACTCTATGGGTTAAAACTTAGAATTTCTACTATATCCCATAAAGTAGTTAATATATTCAAAAACTTATTAACTAGAGTTAAAGATCATAAATGTGTAATGTTTGGAAGGTTTTTATAATAACATATTGTAACATACCTCAAACCATCAAGTAAAAAATACACTCAAATGTGAATCACTGGGTCAAAAGAGCCTGCTTGTTCCTAACCTCATGATCCAAACACCAATGCCGCGTTCCTATAATCAAAAACGATTCTTTTTGCTTACGGACGGGATCGGGTCGAAATTTTACCATCCGTAAGAAAAACGAATCGTTTTTGATTATAGGAACGCGGCTTTAAAGATTTCTGATAATTCAAAGGGAAGATCACTAACTAGGATTGTCGTCGTTGGAAGGCTCTGATTGTACCATCACACATGTGATTGCAAAACTTTTTGTTCGAGTAAACTAAAACTGAAGCTTTGAAAGAAAGAACAGCGCATTTTTTTACTATTTATCCAAAAATAAAAATGCGTGGTAATCGAAATGTCCAGTTTTGATCATAAAACAGCTAGGTTGACTGGGCTAGTATTACTACTACTGTTGGAAGTGTTTATAGGCATTTCCGATCAGGCTGTCTGTTTCCTCGTTGTGTTATTTAAAAAGCCAGTTTATATAATTTAAATAAAAATTAAATATTTAAAAGATTTTATAAGTAATAAAACTGCTTCCAATTTATGGCATTCTATTATTATATACGACAGTGTAGTCATGCAAATAGAGTCACGGGCAGCAACTAGTAAATTGTCAGAAACCCATCTCAAAACGGAAACGACGGCCCTTAATACACACAAGCGATTCAACGCAATTGTCATAGATAACCTAATCCCACGACAATCGTCCGTGTGACTGACGCCTTATCTCCCTAGTCATTCCTGTATGAATTCCGACTATATACTCCAAATTTATCGTCTTGGGGTCCCCGGTTCGAATCTCGGGCGATAAATTCAACCCAACTTTGGAGATACAGAGATAGAATTAGGCAGATACGGGCGAGAGGTCTCTTAAAAACTTATAGTTGACTGCAAGTTAGAGATTTACGTTTATGTGTATGTGTACTTCGTTTCTTATAAATCCTTATGATAATTACATAATGTAGAATAAAATATTGCATACTTATATTTAGTACTAACTGTTGCCCACGACTTCGTTCGCTTGAAAATTTTGGTGAAAACTGTCAACATAAAATATAAATAAGTAGCTTATGTGCTATTCCAGACTATAATCCATTTCTCTGCCAAATTTCATCCAGATCCGTCCAGCCGTTTTTGCGTTAACGAGTAACAAACATCTATACATCCTCACAAACTTTTGTTTTTATATTTTAGTAAGATATACTCGTAGTTATATTAGTAGGTACATAGTTATTTCAGTCTGAAAAGAATGAGGCACGCGGCTATAGCGGTGGTAAGACCTGTCATACGAGAGTGGCTGGAGAGAGGGTACGGGGCCCTCACGGATACGGTTACTTCGGCAAGTACCTCTGTTAGATCGGCGGTAAGCGCGTAAGGCGCCGCCATTGTGATGATTGCCCGATAACACAGCGCTTCTCACACTGGCGGAATGCCTAATACTGGTGGCAGCCAGTGCTGCGGGTAGTCTTTTGTTCTTAACCGAGAGCGGAGTACGAGTCTCTCTGCCCGCAGCAGAGGCACCGGCCTCTAATGACGTCGTCCGAATAGATACAGGCCCGAGAGGCAGAGCGCAGAGTGGAGTGCGGCCGGCAGTTAGTGACCAGTCACTAACTGCCGGGTCCAGACCCACCTAGGGTGAGACGGATCGATGCCTGTCGTACATATACAATCATTTATACATTAAATTTACGAGATCAAAGTAAACTAAAATTAGTGTTCTAGTTTCATTCTTTAGATTTTTCATTTCTTTTTATGTCCGGCACACCGTATAAATAACATAATGATGGCTTTACATACACATTATGTTCATAAAATCTCTTTTTTGCAGTCGGTTAATAAGAATAGCTACGTAAGTCTACACTATACATAGAACAGCAGATTAATATCTTACACTTACACTGCAATTTTATTATTATTAATAATATGCTAGCTTATGAATTGAATTTGAAATCCACCTGGAGAGGCATACATTGTATACCGTCGGGAACAATTGGAGGTATCAACAGCTTAACGGCTGTGAGCAATTTGTGGGGTTGGAACATGCACTTATAAATATCGATATCGAAATATCGATAGCATTATCCTTTTCCTTTCATTTAATTTTCTTCTTGCCTACTTTTCCCTATTAATTTAATCCGAATTTTCCCATCTTTCATTTCCAAAGTGCCCGGTTTTCTGCATAGGCAATAGGTTTATCCCTTAATACGTGAGTGGGACAAAATACTGGTCAAAATACTGGTGCTTTGTTTTACAATTTCTTTGTATGTGACAAGAAGTTATATTGATTTCATAACGTGTTTAAACTTTATCAGATTTGATCACAACCACATCAAGTATTTATAGCTTACTAACATTTTAAACATGATTTAGGACATATTTCTTTAATAACATAACCACCTTGTTCTCCAAGATAATGGATTCCATTGTCAACCGCCAGCACTTTTGGTACTTAGAAGACCACCGGCTACTCAATGACCGACAATACGTTTTCCGTCGGGGTCGTTCAGCTGGTGATCTTCTCGTATACCTGACTCACCGGTGGGCACAGGCGATCGAGACCAAGGGGAGGCGTTGTCAGTCACTTTGGACATAGCGACGGCCTTCGATCGAGTCTGGCACAAAACGCTTCTCTCGAAGCTTCCTTCCTATGGGCTTCCCGAGAAATTATGTAACTGGATCACTAGTTTTCTCGCAGACAGAAGCATCAAGGTCGTTATCGACGGTTCATGCTCCGACTTCAAGTCTGTAAATGCTGGTGTCCCACAAGGCTGTGTGCTATCACCCACGCTGTTTCTTCTGCATACATTGATATGCTGCAAATCAGCAGCATTCATTGCTATGCCGATGATAGCACGAGTGATGCCTTGTATAAAGGTGCGCTAACATTTCTCGGGAAAACGTCACTGAGAGTCGATCCAAACTTGTCTGAAATCGAAGCCTCCTGAGAAGGAGTTTCTCATTGGGGTCGACTTAATCTAGTTCAATATAACCTAACGAAGACACAGGTTTGCACGTTCACCGCCAAAAAGGTACCGTTTGTCGTGTCACTTCGCTTTGAGAGCACTTCCCTGAGTGCGACAGCCAGCATCGGAATCCTTGGTGTCGATATTTCGAGCGAAGTCCAGTTCCGCGGTCACTTGGAGGGTAAGGCCAAAGTAGCCTCGAAGAAGCTTGGTGTGCTGTCGGCCCACCGCCTACAACTTTATAAGGCGCAGGTTCGGCCCCATATAGAATACTGTTCTCATATCTATGCAGGAGCACCCCAGTACCAGCTTCTCTCTCTTGACCGCATTCAACGGAGAGTGACTCGAACCATCTATTGCAAGAATATTTCAGATCGGCTTGACTCCTTGGCATTGCGTAGAGATGTAGCTTCACTCTGCATTCTCTATCGCATGTATCATGGGGAGTGCTTCGAGGAATTGTTCGGACTTATACCGGCCACAACGTTTCGCGATCGTTCAACGCGACAAAACTTTCATCCCCATCACCTGGATAATTGGCAATCCACCACTGTACGGTTCTCCAGATTTCGTTTTGCCTC
Source organism: Euplagia quadripunctaria (assembly GCA_963859945.1). Taxonomy (NCBI): domain Eukaryota; kingdom Metazoa; phylum Arthropoda; class Insecta; order Lepidoptera; family Erebidae; genus Euplagia; species Euplagia quadripunctaria. The sequence continues at coordinate 3,185,525 of OY982581.1, read as the reverse complement.
GCACCACCAATCTCTGGAACAAATAATCACCTGCGGTATTTCCGGACCGATACGACCTTCAAACCTTCATGAAAAGAGCGTACTCCTATTTCAAAGGCCGGCAACGCACTTGTGACTCTTGAGTTGCAGGTGTCCATGAGCGACGGTAGTCACTTACCATCAGGTGACCCGTCTGCTCGTTTGCTCCCTATAATATAAAAAAAAACAAGAAATTGAACAAGCCAAAATAACTATATCATCATCCTGCAAATAACGTAACACGTTTTATCAGGACTCATAACGGTTGATTCAAACAACTAATAAAACAATGCGCTTCAATACATTCATAAAAATGAAAAAGATAATAAAAAAACTCTAAAGTAACTCGACTATACTTGCGTATATTTAAATCCAAAAATGTTTAATAAACGCCTATGTTTATGTTTATGTACGAGCCTCCTAAATACGTAATGAGATTTAACCCTTATATGCTTAAGCATATAAGAGTTAAATCTCATTAACTTCAAGTCCAAATATCGATAGATGCTCGTGTCGAATATTTACAATGCCCATCACTGTTTAAGCTTATGATCTGTTTGCGCAGATGTAGGATTATTGCCTGTTATTGCGTATCATTTTGATAAATTGGTTTTTAAGCCGATCTTGACTACGGTCAAATGAATACTAGTATTCGTTATTGTTACACTGACTCCATACCGAGCGATCAAATAAGCTTAGTATGAATTACGAAGCTCAAATCAGAGATCGAGCTAGTAGGGTAGGTTACAGAAACCTTATTTGATTATAGTTTAACAAAAACATCATATAAATGCGTTTACTATGATAAATAGTTTGTGTCAATTTGTCAGTCAACTTGTCAAAATAAGATTTCTGAATTAAAAATCACAAATTTTCCTAAATTTAATTATGCCTGCATTACGTTATTATCAACTCTAAAAACCGGACAAGTGCGAGTCTGACTCGTGCACCGAGGGTCTCGTAAGTAAACGAACTTGTATGTAGATAGTCCGTCCATATCGGGAATCAATGCTCGAACAACAAATTTGTACTGTCAGTCCTTGCTTCTTACCAAATTTCATGACTGTAGGTCAATGGGAAGAACCCTATAGATTTTAATTTACCTGCGAAATGTACAAATTTGTTAAAATCTAAGGCTTAATGGTCTTTTGATTGCGTTAACTTAGAAGCTTGAATTTTTTACAGCTTCAAGGGACCGCTGACCGCTGTATTTGATGTTAATTTCAACTCGATGCGTCCACGGGTACTTGAGAAAAAGGGTCTTGACTGACAGACGGACAACAAAGTGATCCTATAAGTGTTCCTTTTTTTCTTTTAAGGAACGGAACCCTAAAAATGATCAGTCCTTGCTGTTACAGAGCTGTTTCTTTGTATAATGTAGATAGGAAGACTGTTCCCAGCAGTTCGTTTGTAAAATTTCTGTGACGGTCTGATATTATGATAACATTGTTTACGAGTAAAGTTGAATTATTAAGTTTCATTGAGATTTTCTATGATTTCAATGCCAATCGAAATAGATGAACCATTATATTCATTACAAACGGCATTCAAAGACAAAAGAATTTTTAAAACGACTATTTTACACTGATTTTATGAATTCAAGCGCGACTGAATGTTGAGAAAAGAGCCGAACACTCTTTAAAGACTGTTACAGCGACAAACTTGCTGACAGTGAAGAACTTAATTCAAAAGAGAGTGCTTTATTATAAAGAGATTCAGCATTCAGTCATCCTCTTGAACATGTATGTATAAGGAAGGTCATTACAAGTAAAATATCAAAAACCTTTACCAGAATCTTGTACGATCTAGAAACGACCTAGAAACCTGCGCCGACAAAGTAAAGCGAACATAACACAATACAAAAATTTAGCCGAAGGTTTTCTCATTTAAGCATTATTTTTTAGTGCTTTTTCTAAAACGAAATGTGTACAGTAACTTTTTACTATTATGAGGGGTTGTTACTATGTACTCGACGATAATGCCCCCTAGGCTTGGTGCTAACAACAAGGTGAATGAAGTTGGTGTACAGCAAGCCGATCAAACATATAAATAGAAGAGATAGCTATACTTATACCATCACCAGGTCATCTTTAAGAACATTAAAAAAAAAAAAAAAAAAAAAGAATATTAAGGCATAAGATTGTTAGAGGGCTCTGACTATTGCTTACCCTCCCCAATTTATCCGTATGAGCAATATCCCTCTCCTTCAATTGCCTTCCTTATTTACCTCCCCCTTTCACTATACTCCTATTTTTTCTATATTTCATTCCCAAAGTGCCCAGTCGATGACGACTATGTATGTAAGACTACATGTAGTCATGTACGTAAAATAAGACTATTTCCTAAACTAACATATCGTCATACTATTGTCCAACATAAATAAAATCTTACAGGAAACCCACTTTTATTTCTGAACGATGATTTGAGAACCCAGTAAAAAAATATCTGAGAAACTTGTTAAAAAAATTATTGATAATTTATTTATCTTATTTCCCCTTAAACCCTTTTTATTTTCAAAACAAATATGTCACTCAATTACTAAGCTTTTGAGAAAAAAGAAATCAATTCCTTATGGATCGTATCAAAATGAAAAGTAAACGAAGTCCTACATTCCTTAGATTTAATCAAGTAACTATTAATACGTCAATGTTAAACTTTGATTCCGGTATTAGCAATATATTCATTATGTACTCTGTAAGCGTAGTGTTAGGTAATATCAACGCAATTTAATATGCTAAAGACTACAATTATACCTACCCGCATTAGGGTACATTATGCGAGACTTGTGTGAAATATAATGGGTATGGATACTGCCGACAAACGAGTTAGATGTATTGCTTTTAGGTCCTGCTGAGTGGCTTTGTTTGCTTTTTAGTCAATTCTATTGCTATTCGTGGGAGAGTCATGCTTCGGCATGCATGGGCCGGCTCGCCCGTATTGATACCACGGCCTCACAGAAAACCGGAGCAGTGAAGCAACGTTGCATTGCTTTTCGCCAAGTGAGTGAGGTTACCGGAGGCCCTAACCCTTCCCCGTCTCCCCCTCTTCCACCCTTCCCCTACTCCCGCCTTAAAGGCCGGCAACGCACTTGTGACTCTTGAGTTGCAGGTGTCCATGGGCGGCGGTAGTCATTTACTTTCAGGTGACCCGTCTGCTCGTTTGCCCCCTATACTTAACATAAAAAAAAAACATTAAAAAAAATTCGTCTGGTAGTTTCATAGATTAGCGTGTTAACAATCAAACAAAAATCTCTTCAGATTTATTATATTGGTATAGATTTGGATGACATTCGTGAATATACCAGCTTAAAATCACGTCGTTTTGTCTTTTAGGTAAGCATGGGCAACTGTCACATTTATAAATCTGTCATAAGCTTTATTTCTTTACTCACTAATTAGCTCTCTTAATCAGCAAAGTATAGTGTAGAACCTGTCCTGTGGACCAACAAAGAGCACCTGGGTTTAGAACTAACAGGTCGTGTCAAAATTCTACCCTCCAGACTTAGCACTTGTCAAAATATAACTCCTGCTGCTCTCACACTCTGATGAATCTTCGTGACTTTTTTGTTCTTTTTTGTAACTACATAAATACTTAAAAAAATAATAAATATTTTAAAAAAAGTATTGCACATATTTAGAGTTTAACAGCATGTTTTTACAAGAAGATCGAAGAAAAATTCTTTAACGCAGAAAATCATAGCCAATCTAAATAGCTTATAGCTCTATTAGTAAGTCGCAAGGCACACCTCTAATGTTAATATTAAATCTTTAGGCCGAGAGACTGTGTTGCTTTTGCCACCTTATATAGATAGTATATTAAAAAGATTACATTGTATTCTAAATGTGCCTATACTTGAGTGCTTGAGTAGTGCTATAATCAAGAATGTCAAGATTATTCAATTACCATAATGTTTATAGTTTCCAATCTTAAATGAGTTACTACTTCTTACATTGTTTTACTATAATAATATGCATAATAGCATGATTTACACGTTGTGCGTGATATAATAGTAGATAATTTATAACCAATCGCTAACGAGTCGTTGTGTACATAGGTTAAAGGTTCTTAAAACAGTTTTTGTTGCGTTTATTAAGCTTGAATTACACTTTTACAAGCCTTTATTTTACTTGCAATGTGGGTATGTATCACTATGTAACATACATAGTAATACTACGGGTCAAATCTTGCAATTGAATTTGAAAGTAGTTATCCTCAGCCAAGCGTGTTGAAATTTACTTGCCTACACGATTAGTTTGGTTGATAATAAATAAATAAATAAAAAAACTGTCAGTCGTAGAAAAACTGTGCGTTAGAAGTAAAAATACACACACATCTGTATACATCTTATCTGAGTGGTCACGCGAGTTTCATGCTTTTACCCCAAAAATATTGTAAAAAAACACATGTTGTATAAGCTTGTCTTTTAAAATGTTTTTTACCATTAATTTATCTAAGATTATTGATGGCGTGTTGCCAATATTACTTAAAAAAAAATGTTTCGTTGAAGATAAGGTCTATTTATCAACACAATAGCACAGTATAAATGTATATATGACAATAGCGAGTCAACACTCGATCAACTTGATTTCACTAGACTACTTGTAATTATTATTTAATGTTAATCAATCTGAATGAATCACAATTTACTTGTCAGAGTGAATAATTTACTACATTCCACACGTTTTCCACTATATGTCATCAATTCCAACTAGATTAATTAATTGCATGAGTGTAACGTGTTCTGGAATGTATATAAGTACATAAATATGTATAATACACCTATTAGAATACGAGATCTTTTTATTGTATTCACTACGTTACCTACCGTTTCCTAACAGGAGGATAACATTAGCCGGGGCTAATGGCTATCTAATGCAAAGGGAGGACCCTCCGACCAGGCTAGCTGATCATGCCTGGCGGACCGTGGCCCAACAGTTCAATAAATCAGGGTTCATCTCAAATCGGGTATCTACCAGATACTTGTGGGGTCTCGGGGTAACTTAACCAGATCGTAGGTCTGTTGCAGTGGATTTCATCACCGCCTGCTAATACATCACTGGGTTGGGCTTCACTCTGTCTGCCACAGATGGAACTAGAAGTCTTTTTGGATTCAGCTTTAGATTAGCTTTGGATAATCTTTGAAATATTATCTGCTGGAGTGTTTAGGTTTAACGTCCCTGAATTCGTTAAGAGGCATTCCAGAGTCGGTTGACATATCGCGTGTATACGCTTATCTGCAGATAGGAGATTAGCGTGCTTAAATTTGTTCTACTGGAAAAAATTAACAGTTATTAGCCCAGTAAAACAAACTTTGAAATTAATAATCGGAAGAATGCCATGTAATCTACGAGATTGTAAATAATAATAGAATTTTTATGTTTTTCACTATATATAATGCAGACTTTTCTATTACAGATCAGTTCGATTAGTGAGAGTCATCGGCAAGAAAATTGGTGAATTTCTAGTCAAACTAACAGACCAAGGACTGAAACCCGAAAATATTGAATTGGTCGGTGCCAGTCTAGGAGCCCACGTAGTCGCCCACGCAGCTAAATACTTCTACCAAGCTACTGGAAGAAAAGTTGCAAGAGTAACTGGTCTGGATCCTGCAGGACCGTGTTTCAGATCTTTAAGTCCCGAAAACAAATTATTTAGAACAGATGCCGATAAAGTTGATATAGTTCATACGAATATAGATGGTTTTGGTACTGCAGAACCTTTAGGTCATTTAGATATTTATGTCAATGGAGGAGAATTTCAACCTAGTGATATACCTTATATACCTTGTCTTGTAGTTTGTAGTCATGTTAGAGCTTTGATATATTGGTGGCAGGCTTTGGAGCATCCGAAAAAATTCATAGCTATGAAATGTAACAATGTTCAAGAAGCTAGGTTTGCTCAATGCTTCAACAATTCTCAAACTAACTATTTAGGTATTGAGGCTAAATTTGATAGGCCTGGTATTTATTACTTGGCTACTGATAATGAGTTTCCTTACTTTAAAGGCAAAGACGGATTGAAGGAGGAGAATGAAATTTATAAAAAATCTACTAAGATAATTAACTCTGATAATTATTTCATTGTTTAGCAAAATTATTTAAATAGTTGCCATTGATAATATCAATTTTATTGTAAACTAATTTTGATCCACGGTTCCGCCTACTATTTATCTCGGTTTCCGTATCTATCTATCTATGTATGTATATGATAATCCTGGATACGACCTACCTGTTTCATTATCAAATTCCATCTAAATTCGTTCAAAAGTAAGCTCACAATAAAAGGAACGTTGTCACTCCCATAAAAAGGACTTTCACTATTTCTCATATTTTATCTTTTTACGTATAAACCTGTTAAACCTTTTATATATAATCTGTTAAAATAAATAAACCAAACGGGTTTAGCCTTTGCATGGCATAGCAGTAATGCGTTTAGCAACAAAAAGCATTTAATTCTTATTTATATACATTGTGATAAAAATATGAAAGCGATTTTATATAATGGTGACATTATTAATAATACATTCCTACTAATAATAATACATAATAGAGTTGTAAAATAAATAAATGTATTTTGTATTTCTCAATTGAAACCGTAATCTAAGGTAGGTTTTTACTTTCGTGAAATTTTGTGCTAATATTTATTTGTAGTGTAAAAGCTTGATCAATATCTCCAAAATGGCCGCGGTAGTTCTATTGGCTGAGGTAGCTGCAGTTTATTGGGGATCTCAAAAATATATTTGCAACTTGTTAATGTATAGAAAAGCGTAATTATATTCAAGATCGTTATGAATCCAAAACTTAACTTTTTGTCTGTGAGTTTGTCTTTTTTAAGTTTATATTTTAAATTACTTTACTTTACCTTGTGTAGTTTCACAGTTTAAACAATGGTTTATCTATTTTCAAGTCCGTTTCAATGATTTTGGTCATCTATTTTCTTATGTGGACATATCTTGAGAAAACCGTATATTTGTGAGGGACGTACGCTTTTACTCATGTGTGTATTGCAGGGATGTGTATGGGAGACCTTTAGCAAGGGGCAAAGCAATATTTACTTTTATTGATATGATTTCAAAATCAGTTCCGATAAAAAAAGACAAAAACATTTGCTTACATCTAATAAACAAATATGTATAAATTCTGAACCAATAGAATTTGTGAATGAATTTAAATATTTAGGGTTAACAGTAGATATTAACTTAAATTTAAAATGTAGGAACATGAAAACTGGTGATAAATGAGTGCTCAGTATTCGCCAACATACTGCCATGCAGTTTGGCGAAATAATTTACACGTGTAAAAAAAAAAAAGTGTGCGTGTACTTATGTACACACGTAAGAAGTTATACTTTTATCTAGTTAAATAAAGTTTATTTAAATATCATAATAAATAATACATACCGTCAACTAACCTCAAATTCTTCAAACGTACTCAAAGTAATGTGTAAAAACCATTTTTATCACTTATAATCACAGTAAATTATCATAAATAATACATACCGTCAACTAACCTGAAATTCTACAAACGTACTCAAAGTAATACGTAAAAACCATTTTTACCACTATCGTGAAGTTGGTAGCTTTTTTTGAAAAACTAAAATGTTGACTAGCTAACTTCAGGGTGTCTGTTTTTCGTGACGGTGTGCACGCGCATCGTAAAAATTTACCCTCATAATTTTTCCATAACGTGCCAAAATAAGTATGACTTCAAAAATAATCCTGAATTTTGTCAACGTTCACGTTACTCACGAGGTTTACAATATGATAATATAATATGACTATGCCTTTCTGTAACATATTGGATATGTGGCGAACCGGTCGTTATGTCCCTCCAACACAAAGGAAGGATATTCCAGTCAGGCTATCATGCCTGGTGGACGCAGCGCAACGGTTGATGTTAAATCCATTTTTATTACAGATTCTTGTAAAATTTAAAAGAATTGAACTTTAACATTTCAATATTAAATATTAAATTTGAAAAATGGTCAGCATCAGTGTTAATATATAATAAATATTATTAGTAAGGAAATTGAAAATTACTTTAGAATTACCACGAATCCTAAAATTACAGAAATTGTTGTCATTTATTTTTAGTTTCTGTAGCCGAAGTCAGAAGCCCATTCCCGAAAATATTTGTGAAAACCATTGGAACAATTATACTTTTATTAATAATTTTGAAGTAGGACGATTATGGAACTGATATTTTTTAAGTCTTCAAAAAGTAGGAGGTGCTCAATTCGATTTTTTTTTTCTGTGATATCACCCGAAGTTTTCCTAATTGTATACATATATAACGGGATACCGGGACCGTTTGGGTTTTTAGAAACCATGACGTCGGCAGAGCTGACGTCACTGTCTCTATCACCAGGCTCACTCATCGCAAAATCGCCTTAAAGTTTAAATAAAGTACAAGCAGTAAAATAAGTAAGGAGTAAAATAAGTAAGCAGTAAAGTTATAAAGTAGTACTCGCAGGATATCCTAGTCAGACACCACTCGTCTTCACCAAATTCTCAGAGCAAATGTGTCTTTTTCTTCGCAGCGCCCCGCCACTTCGACTACAAAATCATTACACTTATTTTTTGGCAAATTTCAGATAACACTGATTAAAGTTACAAACTATGATTTGGTAATTTCTTATACAATTATAAGCACTTGATTTTAATATTCAATTAATTAATTATCTATTGATTAAAACATTTTAACATTTTAAACACGCGGTACGCGAACATTCGTTCACTCGACCGTTTCCATAAAAATAAAAATTAACCAAAAATCATTTTAAAGTAACGCATATCGCTTATAAATTAAGACGACAATTTACAAATAGCTAACTTGTTTTTAAACTTGAGTTTTAATAAAACTTCAGTTACCATTTGCCGTTATAGTAACAGTCAATCATAACACTGCTTTTTACATTGAAAAATAGCAAACTAACAACAATAATCGGATCTAAACTAATTTTAAACTATCCAGTCGTATTTGACTACTGGATTTAAACTTAAACTAAATATTATTTAAGTTTACGTTAGCCTTGCGTCGACACATATATATATATATATATATATATATATATATATATATATATTTATACATATATACTTATACACGATTTTCATGTGTACATAGTATTTATAGATTTTTATAAAATTTTGACGAATGTCTAGAAATTCTCATGAACAAATATGAATTTTTCAACAATAAGTTAAACCATATCTTAAAGTACACAAACATCCATTGCTGGCTATTTTCAATTCAATCCTTACTTAATATTATAAATGCGAAAGTAACTCTGTCTGTCTGTCTGTCGCCCTTTCACGCCAAAATTAATGAAACGGTTTAAATGAAATTTGGTACACCGATAGTCTAGAGCCCGAGAAAGGACATATGCTACTTTTTAATGCGAAAAAAGGGGTGTAAGGGGTTGAAAAGTGGGGATGAAAAGTTGTATGGAAGTATCGTCATATTTAGAGTTAGAAGCTTGAAACTTATTTTTTAGGCTGTTTATTCGATATAAATACACTATTCCAGGCGGACGCAGTCGCGGGCACAGCTAGTTGACAATAAAATTAAATATTACACCAACAACTGGGAAGGTAATCTGTAATTGTAAGTGAAGTTGTAAGGATTATGTATATTCCAAAATTTATTCAGCGGTTCTGAATAATCTAATTATGATACTTATTCAAACAAAACAAGCGAAACAGCGAAATATTTTTCTCCATCCGTCCCTTCGACAATAGCATTATCATGTAAATGTTACGATTTTGTCGAACGAAGAGCGTGGAGAATTTAATTTGATTTCATCTATGTGTAGGCTTCTTTTACACATCTGTTTGGAGATGTATTGAATATATGTAAGTAAATAAGTTTACACAATCACAATTTAATACAATCGAAAATAACCTAAACTACCATCTTCATTGATTTAAAAACTACCATCTTTATTGATAAAAACTACGCTATATTATATTCTATTGCTCGTGAGATACGTTGGATTACGTTTAGCAAAACAAAATATCCGTGTTTCAACCAATTTACGTTAACACGTAAATGAACAGTATAATCTTCATACAATGCCTGTTCACTCGATTTTCAGTATAATATATTTTAGTTTATGCACTCGATGCTTACGCTGACAGCTGACACGACAGAATAATCAATACCTATCTGGTCGAAATCAATTAATGGAATAAGAAAAGTTAATACTTACTTCAAGATAAAAAAAAAATGATTTGATCTGATTTCAAATAATTTACTATATCGACTAATTATTTGTTTATTTATCTACTTTTTAATAACTTTTCTAATGAAAATACCGGAACCATAAATCATGAATGACAGGAACGGAACGTCAATGCCAATGCGAATATAAATAGATATCAAATAACTATTTATATTGTTTTCAAATTAAATCCACAGTTCACAAACCATATTCCTAACGCAAACAGTTGTGTAAAAATGTGAAAATAATTACTAAAATAATTTGAGTTTGACACCTGATAAAATTAAATATTGGTATCACTTTTGGTCATTGTCCTTTTTGAGTAATGCACACCATCGAATTTCTAATTTCAATATCTACCGAAAAATTAACCAGATTTAAAAATATCACCACTACTCGACGCTAGATGCTAAATTCACCAACACGGGCTCAACTCAAAATAATAAAAAAAAATGTACATATAATGTTAAGCAGTAGGGAAATAACTACAAAAATCCAATTTTCAGCCCCCAAAACATGATTAAAACAAGATTCCTACAATGTCTTTCTTCTAGCTGCAAATAAAACTCCAAAACTCCTGGACATAGGAATTAGTTTTTCACCTTTTCTGAAAACATGCTTTTTTGAGTTATTTATTGTAAACCTGTTTAGATCTAGGTATGCATGAGGGAGGGCTGACAATAATGAAACTACAGTTATTTAATACCAAGAATATAGACGGAATGTCTGGAAATTTACATAAATACGTTGTTTAAAAATATGGGCCTATACCAGAAAATCAATTTTCAAAAATCAAAATGGCGAATGATGTATATTTCACGGTGCTTGAACGAAACGGCTGATGTTTTGTCTTTTGTCTACTGACCCTGCCTATCCGTACAATATAGTTTTATTTCATTTTTCTCTTTCGATGTCATGTAGGGCATTGTGTAAAGTATATTCTAAGCGTATCTTTCTTAATACTTGTAAAGTTTGCAGTGTGTATGCATGTAAAGTAGTAAATAATCATCTTAGCAATATAAGAGGTTCTGCAGTGAAAAAACTCGTATAGAAAGTAAATAAAAAAAAAATTATATAATTGGTGCACTGTAATTGGAATTTTATAATTTCTTCAATCCCACATAGATCCCATCCAGACCGATATTCTATTAGGTTACTTGTTTTTTGTTATTTTTTCGAGTGTTTTTATTTTACTTTTTAAATTCATCTTTATCTAATTCAAGCGTATCATGCGCTAAATGTGAACAAAAATAAGATATATTGACAAAAAAATCCGGATATTTTTAACCTCATAAATCATAAAAAATCTATCAGGGCTCTTCCACAGGGAAAATTTACCATGTAAACAAGTTGAGCAAAATTTATAAATCTATCTGTAAGGTTTATAAAAATATTTTGGTGTATCGTTTAATTGTATGGTGACAATACCGTTATAGACAGATATGCATATCCAAAGCGCGAGCAAGTTAACGAGAAGTCCAGTCCAGTCCAGTGACGTCAATCTTATAAATTTGAACCCTTCCAAACCACAGGCGGGTCTCTTCTCTGCGAAAACTATTTCTTTCGTGTATCTTTACCGATTACTGACAGTCTGTGGCTTCTGGGCATGACCGTCACGTTCAAACTTAACTTAAGTCAACAAATCGAGTCCATGAAATCCACGAGTTCAAGAAATTGGGACTCCTGTCGAAGACCCAGCGGTACTTTAGCTCTGCAAGCTCTTTCCATTCTTCCATTGTCGAAACACTAAAAACTCACTTTTTGGTTCGAGTAGCCAAAGCCTGAAATAGACTGCCAGCGTTTATTTTTCACAGACAAATTGTAATCCCAGGACGTTCTAGAATAGAGTGAATAGGTTTCTCTTGGATAGGCGTGTACTAGCTTTGTCTTCATCATCACTTTCCATCAGGTGAGTTGGAAGACAAACGCCCATTCCACTCCCTCAATAAAGAAAAAAAATCTAATACCTAAACATACATTATAATGAGTACAAAATCGTTACAAAACTATTTACTAACCTAAAAATACGTTATATAAGATGAATATTTTGATATTCGTGGGACACATAGAAATATTGAAGAAAACACTTTTCATTGATGCTCAACGAATTACACACATAGTCTTCTTATTTTAAGCCAGCAATGTACGTCTCTCCGTCTAGAATTAACAAATTTACCCAATATGAATTACGATAAGTTGGTTATTTAAAAAAGGTGTATGTTACTTATTTAGAATTATATTTTATTGTGTAATACTGTGATTTTAGAATATACGATTATTGTGTGCAATTAAAAGATTATTTGTTTGTTTTAGTTTTTATTTCGTAAAAAAATAAGTGAAGTGAAGTTGGAGACCAAATTGAAATACCTATAAATAAACACAGATATTAAATAAATACACATTTGCTTCTACTTTAGGCATGTCGTATTATTTGAAATCGTGAGACGTGAGCGAGAGCCTCTTTTTAACCAAGTTTTAACAAATTAAACGAGATTTTTTTTACCAAATTTTCTAATACGAGGGCGACACTGAAAATTTCGGTAATCAAGGAAGTGACACAACATTACTATTTAAAAATGTATTTATTGCTTTTCGAAGTATCCTCCGCGAAATTTGACACATTTTCCATACGATGGAACCAATCATTGAAGCAACCATTCCATTCGGAAGTTGGGGTCTCCAAAATGGCCGTTTTGTAGACGTCCACAGCTTCTTCAGGTGATGAAAATCTCTGACCACGCAATTTATTCTTTATTTTAGGGAAAGTATAGAAATCATTAGGGCTTAGGTCGGGACTGTACGGCGGATAGTCTAATAATTCTATGTTTTCTTGCTCTAAAAACTCTTTTGTTCTGTGCGCGGTGTGAGAACTCGCATTGTCGTGATGGAGGATGATGCGGCGGTTGCAGTTCTCTTTACGGAGTTCGGAAACGACCTGTGGCAAACAAATGCTAGCATACCATTCTGCATTAACCGTTCTTTGTCCGTCAAGAGGAATTATTTGTATTTGACTCATGCCAATGTCTAAATTTGCCTGAATTTCGCGGTATGTCACATGTCGATCTTCCTCAATCAGCTTACGCACAGCATCAACGTTTTCTTGGGTGACTGCTGTTTTTGACGACCTTGACGGGGATCATCACTGAGCTTGACACGTCCACGTTGAAGTTCAGCAAACCAGCGATAAATTGTGGTTTTGGATGGGGCTTCATCACCAAATGCAGAAAGCATCCGGTCAACACACTGGTTTTATGTTAAACCGCTTCGAAAGTCATAATAAATCATCGCCCTTGAATTTTCTCGAGTCAATTCCATTTTCTCAACGACTAAACAAGTTTGAGAAGACCTTGTGAGAAGACCGAGAACCTTTTTTTTAAATAAATAAATGGTATTCGATTTTTAAAACCAAGGAGTTTTCAATTAAAAAGATTTTAATATGATAGGAATAGTGGAAATATTCCATTCCCGATACTTTTAGTGCAGTCTTTTAGTTTAGTATTCATGACACTCCTTTAAGTTACATAATAAATACATATTGCTAAAAAAACAAAGTCCAAGTGCCCTTTTACTTCTCGAAGTTCACTGCTTGCATGACTACTTGTTTAATAAGTTATGCAAAAATACTTTAAAAAAAGTTAAACCGACGTTGTCGAGGGTGTACTCACTGACGATAGGATTTGCTGATGACGGGATTCCAAGTTTCAGGGGACGTCGTAAGTGTAGTGTGTCGAAGTACCGACAGTACTCATAAAAGTGAAGACCAAATGCGGGTAGTTGCCGAAACTCGCACTTCACGGAGGCGTCGCTGAGCTCTCATCAGTCCACTCGAGACCACCATCGGTGCAGTTCGATCGAAACGTCGGGTAAACAAGAGGTATTGTACCTTTTAAATATTATCGCGATTAAGTCACGAATTACACATCTAATAATAGGTAATATTATAAAGGCAATAGGTACCTATTGGTCTGTTTGAAGTCGGTGCCAAACTTGAAACGCAACAACGCTCCTCTTTTTTTAAGTTGGTTAAAAATAATATTCTTAAAAGAGAACACTAAAGATCCTCCTTGTGAATGAAAGAGTGTGTTATCAATCAACTCATAACCAGGTTTTATTTGAAGACATTTATCTTTCCTCTTTTAATACACTTCTAGGGTACAGAAGTTTTATATTAAACATTTATTAAAGCAGGTGTACGAGCACAGACCAAATAATTTCACCTTCCACTACAACTGAATCCTTGATATCTCCCACTTCGTTGTTCTCCCTAAAGACACGACATAGAACAGAACGAACCACGTGCCAAAATGAAAACATTTTGCATTCATTATGTACACCAGTTTTAATCTATACAGCCAATGTCGGGGGACCCCGACAGGATTACCCAACAAATTGGATGATTTAAAATGTATTGTTGGCGGTTCTGTATAAAAAAAATGAGTTTAAAATTTATAAGTAGGTACCTACGGGTATCTTTGTTAGATATTTTTTAAAAAGAAGATATGTAATAGATATGAAACAAGTAAGTAAGAATATTTTGTAAACGTTATGGCTTTTAAGATTTAAATTGAATGTGTTAACCAGTCAATAACTTCAGTAATCTTGAAAACGACTGAAAGAACATTTACTGTACAAGGCTAAAAATAAGTCTATAAATAAATTTATTTAGAAAAAACTGCATTCAATCGATGTTTAGAATCTACGATACCAAAGAAGCTATAGGAAAATAATTACCCCCAATTTTGTATTGGAAGTTAAAATTAAAGAGGCTGAGTCAACCTGCGACCACGGCCAGTGCAACCTGGTCGAAACGTCAGGCAATTCAGAGGTATGTACCTTTTCATGATCGCGTTAATTCCCATGTAAATACAATAATGAGAAAGATTTATTCGCGAGAAGTATAAAGTTTTGTAGAAATGTCGACAATGCACACAATTCTTCATGCGTTTGAATGCTATTTTCCGCCATCTTTTTATATTATAGTTTATCTGATCAGAAGTCTGTTAATTTCTAGCTCTTAATACTTTATAAAACACTAGATTTTAATTTTTTTTAAATTAACAAGCAAAGAAAACAAAACTGAAAACTGTGAAACGAAAAATTCAATTTTAAAATATCAGGATCACAACGGACCCCAAAAAGTAGACATACAAAATGAATTGAAATTACGTAGACATGTAACACAACATGTTCAGTACAGTCAGTGTTGATACTGTCCAGTTATTTTCAAAATGTCCGACGTTTGAGCCTGAAAATTATTTACACGGGCCGTTGCTCACTACGACGCGGCCATCAATTATTTAATTGTCTATATTTTATATTTTTTGTTGGGATAGGTGTTACAATTGGAAAATGGAATTATTTTGTACGTGATGTTATTGAAATGTTTACCTTGTGTTTGTATGTATATTTTAACTGCTCAACTAAAAGTCGGATAAAATTTTGAGATAATTGTTATCTTAAGCCCAGCTACCATAAAATTGAACTGGTAGTGAACGGTGACTGTAGACTTCTATTCACAGTCAGGGTAACAGTAGTCGCCTGAATCGCCCTACAACAATAGCAAGCAATAGTACGTTTGTAGGTATATTTTCTATTGTACACTAATAGTGAACAATGACTAAATGCTTGCAAAGAGCAGTGGCGTAACAATAGGGTGGCAAAGCGGGCAAAATGCTACGGTCCAACGGCCCGAGGGTGTCCCTGGGGTCCAAAGGCAATGTACACAGGATGCACTTATTACAAAATGGATTATTTTAAGGTTTTTTTTTACAGTCCAAAAAATAATAAACTTTTTCTTCTGAAGTGTTTGCATGTTTAACTTGCAGAACTGGAAAAATGCTGCTATGAATTGACAGATTTAAAAAGAGGAGCTAATAGTGCAAAAATAATTAACTTTAAAAAAAGTATCACCGACATCAATGCGCCTAAATCATGATAAATTGTAATAAGCTGTATTCTTCGTCCCTTAATTTTTCACCCTAAGAGGTGGAATATTTTCTTCAAATTTAAATAGAACCAAAAAAAAAAATTAAAATCGGTTCACAAATAGCGAATATATTGCGTAATATCAACACACAAAAATTTATCGAATTGAGAACCTCCTCCTTTCTAAAGTCGTTTAAAAATGGTCCATCAGCCTTGCATTGCCTTAAACTCTTCACAGAAAGGTAATTTTGATGGAGTTTACGAGGGTTGGGGTTCGGGATCTTGGAATGTTTCCAAGCTTCTATAAAATAAACATATTCTATCGTATATTGGACATAATTGTTAATCAACTGAGATCGCGTGTCCTTGCAATGAAATAAATTGTTTACAATTGAAATAAAACTATTTTTAACGGAAACGGAACGTATCGAAGTGCAAAGTTATCTCATACATGAGACGACCACCATCTTAGTCTACCCGTGACCATGGCTGCTGAAAAGCAACTGAAACGTTGGATCAGTGTAAATAATAAAATAACACCAAATAAATCGCGATAGTATCCGTTAAAAATAGTTTTATTTCAATGTGTAACATTCGCGTAAACTTTCGAAAATATCAAATTGTTTACAAATTCAATGTCTTGCATCCTATCACTTTAATTAGTGATGTATAAAAATTAGCCTAAAAGCTTTATTACATTAATGCCCGGTTCCTGTAATCAAGAAACGATTAGTGTTGCTTACCGTCCTTATATTAAATTTTACCGTCCGTACGCAAAACGAATCGTTTCTTGATAACAGGAACCGGGCATAAAAGTGCCACCACAACAATCGATCGATGTCATCATCGATTGACTGGTGTGGTACCTTTTTCAGGTCGATTGGTGTGGTAAGAACTGACGATGAACATTCTATCATCGATCGATGTGTGTCGTGGCAACGTAAGTAAGGCCCATCCGATGAATTAGCCACGGGCCTCGGGTGATGTAGTTACGCCGCAGGCAAAGAGACGAACTATGACAAAATCTACAAAGAGTGACTTCCATCCCCATTATTTGTCATTCAAGAAGTTTTTTACCTCTCACAACCAATCTGCGGTATTTCCGGACCGATATGGCTTTCAAACCTTCAAGAAATGAGCGTTCCCACTCGTTTCAAGATTCTGCAGGCCGTTTCACGTTTCCGTTATATATTAATACGCGAAGAGAATTATTTGTACGCAGTTACCGGAGGCCCTAACCCCCCATCCTCTTCCCCTTTCCCTATTCCCTTATCTTAAAGGCTGATAACGTTCTTGTGACTCTTGAGTTGCAGGTGTCTATGGGCTGCGTTAGTCACTTATTATCAGGTGACGCGCCTGCTTGTTTTTGCCCACTATGCCATAAATATAGTTACTATTTTCATGGCAGAAATTAATACGTGAAGAGATTTCTTTGTAACCCTTTTAAGTAAATTTTGCGCAATGGGATTTAAAATTTGCAATACTTAAAGTTGAAATGAAGAAGAAGTGCGAAAAACTGTATATTATAAACGTGAAAGTTTGTGAGGATGTATGGATGTGTGGATGTACCTATTCACTAGACCTGTAAACTTTTATGTTAAATGTGAAAGTTTGGATGGATGGATGGATGGATTTATGTTTGTTACTTTTTCACGAAAAAACTACTGAACCGATTGCGATGAAACTTAATGTGTAGATAGCTGGAGCCCTGGATTAACACATAGGCTACTTTTTATTCCGATATTCCCACGGGATCGGGACTTACGCGGGTGAAACCGCGGGGCGCTGCTAGTGTGTTATAACTTTAAAAATCATGCGAAAAAGGCTACAAGGAGCTATAGTTCAGTATAATATATATATTTTGACCTGTAATGGCATGGAAAGTCTATACAATGAGAGTACGAGTTACACTGGTCAAGGATCTAAAACAAAACATTTAAAACTTAATGAATTATGGTCGAAATTCCACCAACCACTAATAAACGATCTCTTGTTAATTTTATTGATCTTACCAAACATTAAAATCAAATGATTTGAAAATAGAATTTCATGCAGTTTCTGTATAATCTGTTCCATTTGACGTCCGGAAAATCATAAATTTAAAATACCTACTCGAAAATCCTTTCAACGATTGGAAAAGAGCTGATGTACTTTGAATGGCTAAACAGATTTTCTTGAATTATATCTTACCATATTGATAACGTCAAGTTGCCTCAAAACTTTATATTTCTTAAGGTCGATGCCTTTTGGTGAGTGAAGCTCAAATATTTGTTATCTAGATTAAAACGTGTCTCGATGACTGCAGAATTTGTTTATTTTGTCGCACGGTGGTCCGACGACCGTCGCGTTAGCATGAGATTTCTGCAGGGATTTACACAATATTTTCACTTAGTACATGATACTTTGTGCTGCAATAATATTAATAAAGAGAATAAAAACTTTGTGTATACTATGGATCGAAGTATTAAGTAAAACTAAAGGCGGTTTGAGACCATGCTGACGTTGAGACTAGCCACTTGTGTACATGTACCTATTCACTAGACCTGTAAACTTTTATCATCAATCCCACTAATATTATGAATGTGAAAGTTTGGATGGATGGATGGATGTTTGTTACTATTTCATGCAAAAACCACTGAACCGATTGCGATGAACGCGTACGTACTTGGTACGTAGATAGTTGGAGACCTGGATTAACGTCTAGGCTACTTTTTATCCTGATATTTCCACGGGATCGGGACTTACGCGGGTGAAACCGCGGGGCGCTGCTAGTGAATAATAAATGTTTTGGAAAAAACTTTGATATAGATCGACAATCTCCATGGTGTGTATCTACTGCCGCGACGGGATTCGCGGGTTCGATTCGCGCTCAGTGTAAACATTAGTTCCTTTTTTTATGGATGGCTTTCAGTCTAATTACAAAAGGGACAAACTTCCATATTTTACGTGAAGCGACTGCCATCAGATCTCCACAACCCAAATACTAGGTGATATCGAAGGTCTGTAGTTAGACCAGGTAGCCGGACTTTTTAGGGCCCCAACTACCCGTAACGAATGCCACAGATGTTCGTATGGCAACCGGGACCGGAGGGTTAACGGGCTCTTCGAGGCACGGAGGGGTCTCAATGTGTGTGCAAATATAATTTTTTATTTATACGCTAGTATTTGTATGTCAATTTACAAAAAAGAGTATCTAAGTATGTTTATACATGTTCTAGAACCCATACATAATACAAAGCTCTGCTTAATTTGGGTTTAGATATATGCCCTAAGATATTATATGATTGACTATTTGAGTTATTAAAAAAAGAAAAATAAATGGAGCATACGGTACTAAATAAAATAAATAAAAACATATTACTACGAAACTAAAACTATTTTCCTAATATTTAATAATAACATTACTTTTATAAATAGTCACCAATGAACTTTTTGCAACATTATTTTGATGTCAAACAAATGATGCATACCCTACGCTTAATAATACGCTGTCGCTATAATTTATCTTTTAGATAAGCGTAGGCGTATACCATCCTCATCTTTATCGTCGAACGAAGACGAACGCCAACTCAAATGATCCATAAATAAAAATTAACGGGATCACCAATGACTTCTAACACGAAAAAGATTGTAGTATATTCAAAGAAACTGTATATATTTTAGTGCAAACTGAGCCTTAGCCTTAAATATTTCTTCCACGTTTTAACATTTTACTACAGCAGGTAGACTTACATTAAAATGTGATTACTAAAAGCACTGCCTTAAATTTATTTCAAATGTTAACAGTGAAACATAAAAACGTTATAAAACTGTTGATTTTCAGATATTATCAAAATGTATTATTCAGACGTTGTAGTAAAAATAATTTTACAGTTGAAATCTCAGTGAGACAAGCCCTTGACCTTATTTCGTGTCAAGACAGCTCGATAGCAACAGTTAATTTTTTGTCATGAGTAAGAGCCCCACTATTTTCTTATTCTAATTTCGATCGCATTTTGTTACCATAAAGTAATACATACTTTCCGTTTGTGGAATGCGCCTTCACTGTCACTTAAAGAAGTATGCCATTAATAAATAATGTTATTATTTAAATAAGTACGTAAGTATGTTTATTCACGTCTGTATCACCTAAGGGGTAGGTAGTGGCGTGTTACCTACACACCCGCATTTTGGCAAGCATAATTTAGTCCCACTCACATGCCCCCACTATGTGCTATGTTATTGTCATCCACAGGGCACTTCGGCAAACTAATATGGGAAAGTTGAGAGTATATTAAAAAGTGAAGTGTTGGGAAAAGTAATAAAAAAAAGGGGAGGCTGTGGAATAAAAAGGATATTGCTTATACGGATACATTGGGGAGTGAAAGCATTTGCTTGAGCAGGTCAGAATCACATTCGATTATCCTCAAACGTGAGGTTTATTATTTATATAAATATTAGTGTATTAAATAAGCTGTTTTATAAGTTCCGTGACCCACTACAATACATACATACAATACAACCACTTTAGTTTGTAAGTATGTTATTATTTAATGTGGATACCGTGGATCCCAGTGACATCAGAAATAGCAATAGAAATTGATATAAAGTTCCCTATTGTAACACTTAATGGGATCCAAAGTCATAAAATGTTTACTTCCCGTAGTCGGCTGTTGTAACTCGTAAACCATTCGGTGTTGGAGCGAAAAATGCGCGGGCTTCTAATGAAAGGCTGAATTATGGATCCGCTATGAAGCTTTTATTAGCTTTGCGCTTTGTTAATCCGTGTGTCTGATGACTTTGAGTTACCTTTCTCTCTGCTATAAGTTGATGTGCACATTTTTGTTTTTAAAACTCAAATGTTATTTTTCCTAAATAAGTTTGAATTTGTATGCCGAATGTTATTAAATACCTTTATTTTGTTATTGCTTTTAATACTGGCTGATGAACAGAAAGAGGAAAAAACCATTACTTCCTCACGTATTCTAACTCCAATATGAGCATGTTTGAAAATATTCTAAAGCTTCTGGTATACTTTTTCATTATAAAAGACTATGTACATACAAACACACTCACGTTTGTATTGCAGAGGCGTATTACCCATTTTTGCCCAAGTATAGTTTGGTCCCACTTACGTAATAGGGGCAAATCTATTGCAGTCAACCGGGAGAGAGAGAATGCAATGAGAATTAAAGATAGGAAAACAAAATGCGATCGAAATTATAGGAATAAAACGCGATCCAAATCTAGAGCAATACGGACTGTCCGTTTGTGGAATGCGCCTTTACTATCACTTGAAGGATTATGCCATTAATAAATATAGTATTAATAAAAAAAATTATTTACATTTTGGTATTAATTACAGTTAGATAACTAATACTTTAATGTGAGAAAACATATTACAAAAAGTCTCCACATCATGTCCATGTTTTATGAAGATGCGGAATCGCTATCTAAAAATCCCATGGCAAAAAAACTTATTTAATCAAAATACAAATATTAAGGAAAACTGTACGCACAAACCTACATGGTATACACATTGACATTCATGCCCGTAGATAGTGGCGTATTACCTACACAAACATAATTTGGTCCCACGCACATGCTCCCTATGTGCTATTGTCATCCACAGGGCACGTAGGGCAATTAAGATGGGAAATTTGGGAGTATACTGAAAGGGAAATGTAGATAATTCGGGAAGCTGTGAAATAAAAGGAATATTGCTTATATATATAATAGCTACAGCAGGTCAGCTTGCCGAGATGTCCGAGCCCTCTAACTAATGGGATCAATTTATGTCCGGTTCCTATAATCAAGAAACGATTCGTTTTACGGACGGAATTTTCAACGAAAATGTTACCGTCCGTAAGCAAACCGAATCATTGCGGAACCGGGCATGAATCAGATGGTCATTCAAGTTTTAAGTCAATTTCATTTCTTGTAAAATAATGTTGGTTCTAGTAAACTTTTAATAATTTAAATTAAGTTGACTTTATCAAACCCAGCCTTGGAAAAATATATATTCTTTGAGGTAAGTTTTGCAAGTTTGGTCATAAAGGAAACAGGAAAGTGTTTGATCATAAGAATATTGATACTACTATTTAATGGAAAGTATTAAAATAAAAAAAAAAACATAATGCGATCGTCAACTCAGTATAAACACCCTTCAAATAATAATAATAACTTGAGACACCAAACACGAACACACACAAACTAGGCAGAGCCTCGACTATGGTAACCAGACTGCTGATAAATATACTTAGTATAGAGAAATTACACCCAGACACAAAAAATATCGTGCTCATCATACCAGTATTTGTCCTGGGTTGGAATTGAATCCAAAACCTCCGGCTCACCAGCCAGGAGGAGGAGAAATGAATGAAAATATACTTATACATGCCTAATTTTGTTGTACAAACATCCGTATGAAATTATATCTTTGATCAATTTTGAAGTACAAGAGAGTATAGACAAAGAACAACCTGCATTAAAATCAAAAACAAATCAATGGTACAGGGATAACAAACAATTTTGAACACAATTAATTTTCAAAGAATCTCACTGTAAAAATATAATTATAAAATGTATTGCAGTGCAAACATAATTATGTGTTTGTCCAATATTCTAAAACGAGTTATATTCTGAAGTTATATTTGTTTAAAACTTTTCCCACTTTTCTACTTTACTTTTTTTTTGGATGAAAGCTACCCTATACTCTTTTCTGTACCCCTGACAAGGTGTATGCAAAATTTCATGATGATCGGTTGAGTAGTTAAGGCGTAAGAAAAGATCAAACGAACAAACTCCTTTACACATTTTTAATTTTAGTAAAACCTTTTGAACTTTTTTGAATTTTGGTAAAAATTGCTAGGTAAATGCAATTCCTATGTGCAATTCCAGACTATAATTCATCTCTGTGTAACTATTTTTTTTTATTGTATAAGAGGCAAACGAGCAGACGGGTCACCTGATGGGAAGTGACTACCGCTGCCTATGGGCACCAGCAACTCAAGAGTCACAAGTGTGTTGCCGGCCGTGGTATCACACCGGTCGAGCCCGCCCACACGTGCCGAAGCATGGCTTTCCCACGAAAAAGATCTAGATTCGTTCAACCGATTGCTAGTAACGTAAGTCACATGTTACTATTATTCTTGTTAATCAATTCAGGTAAGTTGAATGCTTTGCTGGGTTTCGAACACGCAACCATTTGCTTTATGTTATTGGGGGCAAACGAGCAGACGGGTCACCTGATGGGAAGTGACTACCGCTGCCCATGAGTACCTGCAACTCAAGAGTCACAAGTACGTTGCCGGCCTTTAGGTGGGAGTAGGGGAAGGGGGAAGAGGGGAAGAGGGGGAGAGGGAGAGGGAGAGAGAGGGGGAAGGGGGGAGAGGGAAGGGTTAGGGCTCCATTAAGCTCACACACTCGGCGAAAAGCATTAGAACCTTTGCTTCACTGCCCACGGCCCACACGTGCCGAAGCATGGCTCTCCAACGAACAAGTCTGACGCCTTAGCCATTTCGCAACCGCCACTTTTATTTGTCTATGTGTTTATTCAATATTTTTACTCTATGTAATGTTCTTCATCTTGGCCCCAGTATGTTTAACACTGTTTACAAAGTTTTCCCTTTACGTATTAATGCAAGGTATTACAATTGTTAAACAGGAGATTACCAAACCATATTTGTAGAATATCTATTTTTTTATTTGTATTCCAAACGAATTTAAGGAAAGCTTTCAGAATAAAATCTCTGGTTGCTAAAATACATTATTTATCCAGCTTGTATATAAACATGCAAGAATTTTCTACCTGCAGTCATATTTACGAAAGAAAAAGCCATGAAACCCTCGATCGTAGCCATAATTGAATGAGGCACATAATCCAATATTATTGTAGTACTCCCGTTAAGAGCAAGGCATAGCACACTGTTTTTATCTCTTAAAAGACAACACAGAAAACTTTCTGAATTTTATTATTGTAAATTTCTGATTTAATTATTGAAATTTCTGATTTTTTTATTGAAACTTCTGATTTTATTATTGAAATTTCTGATTTTGCTTTTAAACCTCCTGATTTTATTAGTGAAATTTCAGATTTTAACATTGTAACTACGAGTATGTTACATTTTCGCAAGTTTGTATTGTTTTATTTTTGCGACTTCACGGTCACGAGCGGACTTTAGCCGTGCAAATACCATGACGCTGTGCAATTCAGTCGAATCGTTGGCTAACCAAAAAGGTATTGTACTTTATATTATAATTATCTTCCCGATCAAGTCCCAATTTACACATCTAATACGTTGTCACTGATGTTAATGCGTTAAAAACTCACTTTTTATAATATAAATATATATATAGATATAAATATATAGACAGACGAGAGAAAATGTTTTTTGATCTTCTTTAAATTTGGCACATTTATTAGTTTGGTCAACCTACTAACTACTTTTTATTTATTTTTATTGTATAGGGGGCAAACGAGCAGAAGGGTCACCTGATGGTAAATGACTACCGCCGCCCATGGGCACTTGTAACCTGCAACTCAAGAGTCATAAGTCCATTGCCGGCCTTTAAGGTGGGAGTAGGGGAAGAGGAGTGGGGAAGGGTGGGAATAGGAGAGAGGGGAGGAGAGGGAAGGGTTAGGGCCTCCGGTTAACTATAATATATATATAGCTAGATTAGATAGTAATATTCCTTATTGAACACACAGTTATTTTCAGGGTAACACTTATATTTAATACATAATTTTCATGTTAAAATAATTAAAAAATACAAAACAAAGCAAACGCATTTTTTTTTCAATAAAAGAAAAAGTATTAGTTGCGTTTTCTGATAAATTTTAACCTCATTTACACACGTTTTTAACTAAAAATATCTTTAAATAAAATTAAATAAATGTGAATGAATAATTGAAAAAGATCACCAGTAGAAGGTGGTTTTCAATTTAGGATAACCTCTTTTTTACGAGTATGTTAAGTGATATCTTCACGTTTTACGAGCTGATTCCAATGATCGTGGTCTGTTTGCTAATAAAGCTTAAACTCAGTGAGAGAAGTCATTAATTTTCGAACTGGATGAAAATTGTTTATTTATTTGTCTTTGGAAGGCCGATCCAACCGATAAGCAATAAGTTTAGATTAACAAATAGAGAATACAAAGTCAATTAATTGTGGTATCCCGAATAATTTTCATGAAATAAAACGAGTTCGTGAACACAAATATAAGGTTAAAAAGAAATACACAAATGCAGAAAATATTACACCCCAATTGAAGTTTATGAAACTTAAGTGACTCTCTCACTGGTTCTAGGTTCAAATTAAAAACTTCAAATATAATTCTATAGAAAGCTTTTTTCAAAATAGTGGTGGCTTGCTAAAGAAGTTTTGTAAAATATCCTAACTTCTAAAATAAACAAGCTCTTGCCCGTACGTACGTAATAATGGGACGTACTGTAGGAGAGGTACTTCATCTGTATGGTCTCGTGAGTTTGTTGGAAATATGGAATGAAATCTTGGTATAATCGAAGTAGTTACTTTAAAGATTAATATATCCAAAATAGTATTGCATTAAGTTTGTGAAATATATTAATAAATTTACATGACTCATTGAGTGGCCGTAATATGCGGTATTATACGGTGGGCACTGAAAATCAGTACTGTAGTGGACCACGTCCATCGCAGTAAATGCTGAGAATCCACCGCTTTGTGGGGCATAGCGTACAACCCTTGTCAATACCGTATAAGCCTCTACTATATGTATGCAAGACAATAGATTAAGTAAAATTATTTTTTAACCTACATTTTTATTAAACGTGGTCGGATGGTACGTCATCGTACGTCGTACTTCGTACGTCATACGACACTCTACAGTCAGTTGTCAGTTGTCAGTTGTCACTAATGTCACCATAGCTTTGATCAAGCTGAGTGTCGTATGAAAACCAGTCTTTTAGCCTAGTGTAAGTATTTATTTTTATTTATTTTTTTATGTTGAAAATTGTATTCCTTTGTCCTACGAAATAAACTTATTTTCTTTCTTTCCTTTCTTTTTTTCATACGGGTAGAGAAACAGTCTAAGTGATCATCTCAGCCATTGTAACCGCGTCGAGGTTGTTTTGTGATGTGAGCCATAGATTGATTAATACTATAACATATGGTTTTCCCAACAAGACATTTAAATATTATAACAACTCCTGATACAAATTAATAAAGTGCGGTCACGCAGTAACAAGATTAACTTACGGAAACAGTGCAAGTATACATTTTGTATTACTGGGCTGGACTTCGATTTCGCTTACTATTTTTGTGATAAACAGATATTGTGTATGAGTATGGGTGTACTTTGTGTCCATTAATTATATATTTGCAAAAGAGTTAGGTAAACTTGTAAATAATTCAGGAAAAGTCAGTTGTTTTTTTAAATAAAGAAAATAATACTTCTTTGGTGCGCTTGGGAAAACAAATCAATGTATTTTTAGCTTTTTAAGAAGGTACGAGTGCAAAATATCAATACATAATTTATTAATATCGCGTGGAGTGAACAT
Organism: Euplagia quadripunctaria; assembly: GCA_963859945.1. NCBI lineage: Eukaryota > Metazoa > Arthropoda > Insecta > Lepidoptera > Erebidae > Euplagia > Euplagia quadripunctaria. The sequence goes on along the minus strand of OY982581.1, from coordinate 3,158,842 downwards.
AACAAATGTATCTAAAGGCATTTTTATAATATATTGCAAAACGGATTCATCTTTTTTAAAACTTAATTAACCAACTTCTTTACAATTAATTTTTATTGTGATTGTCTTATATTTAAGGATATCCTTATAAACGTAGAAATATCCTATATATACCTTTTTTTTTTTATCGTGTGGAAACCCCCACGGGTCATCACTTCACCGGGGCTGGCGGTGAAGTGGTATGTCGAAATCGAACCGACTAAAACCACACGGTGTTTCAACATAAGTGGGTCTATTGCAAGGGACTCGGGTATACCCTAGGAAGGAAGTCCCCGAGAACCCCGGCAGACCTTGGCTGCCTATTAAATATTAGGCAGCCACACCAAAACGTACGGGGGGCCTCGCCCCCCTTCCATCAGAGGCGCGCGCGGAACACATCGCGGCACCATCTCAGGCCTGCTTCTGCTAGGGTAAAGAGCAGCCTCACCCGTCACCCCCAGGCCAGCGCTCATGGAGGTCGGAGATCATATCCTATATATATCTTAATAAAATAGAGAATCTTGTTATGCATAAATAATTTAAATCTACCGAAACTATTTATTTGACAACATAAGTTTGTAAATTTATTGATGAAAATTATGTTGATGATTATGCGAAGAGTTAGATGATATTTGACTTCTCCTTCTCTCATATACTTTATGGAGGAACGCTCATAATTGAAATTTGAAAGTCCTTGATCAGACTTTATTATCATGCCTAAATATAACGTCATTGCTACTCATAAGATAACAACCAATGTATAACCATAAAAACTGTTACGTCAGATCTGCTAGTGTACCTCTTGCCATAATAATAAAGTATCCAAAGAACTTTTAAAGCTCAAAAGATACAAAACCTGTGCAGTAACAAGAGTCCTAACCGGACACTGCAAACTGAACAAACATATATTCACCCTAAAATTGGGCGAGAACACAATATGCAGATTCTGTCAAGAGGCAGAGGATACTGCAATGCATATTCTATGCTCTTGTGGCCCACTAATGCGGCACCGAAGTATTAACCTAGGGTTGCACATCATGCAATACAAACAATCACTGCTAAAAGGATCTGGAGGTTTCTCGAAGCCATAAGTCTGAGCAGTGAACTGTAAAGTTAAAAGTGCGTAGCGCACTTTTTAAAAAGACCAGAAATGGTCTGGTATGGTGGAACTAAGCACTTAAACAATAATAATAATAGTGTACCTCTGTTAAAATACTGCTCATTTAGCCATTAATGATGATGGCTATTGTAATGTGAATCTAATAATTGAAATGCTGTGAGATTAAATATTTTTCTTTTTTAATTCATTGTAACCTACACCCAATAAGTAGGTAAACACACATCTACTCTCTAGATCAAAGAAATAAAAACGTTGATAGTCTGTTATATGTGTTTGTTTATGAAGATATTCTTTATCATCGATTCTTAGAACAACAATAACGAGTACATGAAAACATCTCTAAAAGAAAAGCCTCCAAGACGACAGTGGCGATAATACGATGGCGAACGTAACTCAATATTATCAACCGAATTCTCGTTAAGGTGAACGCATTCGGCAGCATGTATTTATTCTAAAAGTATACTAAACTAGCTTTTAGACTCAGCTTCGCTCGCGTTAATGTCGATTTTTAACCGACTTCAAAAAAGGAGGAAGTTCTCAATTCGACTGTATTTTTATTTTTTTATGTTTGTTACCTCAGAACTTTCGACTGGGTGAACCGATTTTGATGATTTTTTTATATTTAAAAGCTGGTGCTACCCGTGTGGTCCCATTTCTATTTGGTCCAGTTCTGACAATGGCATCCCGTAGAAAACCATATAAGTCTTTTATGGAATAGTTTTTTTTTTATGTTGGTTTTTTTGTTTAATGAATTATGTCAAACCGAATGACTGTCTCAAAGTTATTTGTCTGTCGCTCGGGAACAGTAGTACTTTTTTTTCTGAGTGAAAGGTACCCTATATCTTTGTCGTACAGACATAGATATAGGGTAGGTAAATTAATAAGAACTTGTGAATTTCGGGATTGGTGAACTATATAGGTGGGTACGGAAGCTTAAGGCCGCGATATCTACTTGCACTTATTAGATTTCCTAATTTTTTTATTAACACACTTTTATTAGCTTTAAGAATATAAGCAAGTCTCGAAAGTGAACCTAATTGTAATTGTTGTTATCCTCCGCACCTTTTCCCAACTAAGCTGGGGTCGGCTTTCAGTCTAACTACGATACGGTCGAAGTTTGATATTTTACGTGAAGCGACTGCCATCAGACCTCCACAACCCAAATACTAGGTGATATCGAAGTTCTGTAGTTAGACCACGTTGTCGGACTTTTTAGAGCTCCAACTACCCGTAACGAATGCCACAGATGTTCGTGTCATGTCATGTCACCCGGGACCAACGGTTTAACGTGCTCTTCGAGGCACGGAGGGGTCTCGATGTGTTAAGATTTGTCACCCATCCTAGACTGACCTGGCTAGTATTACTTAACTTTATAATGTGCTAACCTACTCGGTTACCACTTAGCCACGAGCCCCTCAACTTACTTATAATTGTTGTATTGAAATGAAACTTTGCATGTATGTATATGTAGTTCATGCAATACTATAATTTGGCGTGTTGGACCCAATGGAGCCAGAAGGAGGATTGTCGAATTCTTTAGTGGCTACTAGTGAACTCCTTTAGTTTGGAGTTTATTTATTTAAAACTTTATGCACATTGGTACAAAGGCGGACTTAATGCCTAAGGCATTCTCTATCAGTCAACCTTGGGGTGATGTAGAACTGCTATAAGGTAGGTAGGTGCAAAGTTACATTTGAATTTTTTCATAATGCAAGCTAATATTTACATTACTTACATGTACAAATTTCTAAATATCATTACGACATAATATACACAGTTTCATATAATTATACACAAACATACATAAGTATTTTTATTATATATGGATTACATATATATATTCACACATTTCATATATATAAGTAAATACACTACAAATACCACTATAAAGTCGTGTACTAGCGTTGGGGCTATTCCGCTAATCCGTTGTGGAGGAGTTCTCGCACTTTCTTTTTAAACGTCGAACGGTTTGTGGACATCCTGACCTCGAGAGGGAGCGTATTCCAGAGAACGACTGATTGTACATAGAAAGAAGAGTTGATGAAGTCGGAGCTGTGAGAGGAACATTAGAGAAGTAAATTATAGGTAGAACGAAGATTCCTGTCATGAGTAGAGCACAAGTATTGGGAGTTGTATGGTTCGTTTTGATAAGCTCAATACATTGCACTCAGTGTGGAAGCTCTGATGATGGGGATGGTGGACGGTGGAAATCTTTTTTACTTTTTGATTCAGTTTGCTGTTACAGCCTTTGTAAAGTATAATTTACTTGTCCGTCCAAAATGTATAAAATCTAAAGTTATATGAGTTGAATTCTTGTTTATTATGTATCCACTTCGTTGGAATGATAAACCTAAAGGCAATCTAAAAGCCGTCTGTATATAAATTTTGAAGATCGTCGTTTATTCACCACTTGTTCATGTCTTATGAGTCGAAATCTTGTTTAAAGACAAAGCGTCAAAGACTTTGACAACACTCGATCGGCTAAATTATTAGAATTTCGTAACTCCAAAACATTGCAAGTACGATCCAATCGCTTTTCATTTCATGCCTCTTATACTTTAAGCGAAGTATTTAATTATCAAGGGGTGTATCGACCTATAGCGATTTTTTTTTGTGACTTTGTTAACGAGCTGACGTGGCACCTGATGGTAAGTGACTAACGCCGCCCATGGACACCTGCAACTCAAAAGTCACAAGTGCGTTGCCACTGGTAGGAGTAGTAGAAGGGGGTAAAAGGGGGAAAGGGAGGAGAGGAGGGAAGAGGGGGAGAGGGAAGGGTTAGGGCTTCCGGTAACCTCACTCACTCGGCGAAACACAACGAAGCCTTCCTTCACTGCAGCTTTTCTGTGAGGCCGTGGTATCACTCCAGTCGAACCGGTCCATACGTGCAGAAGTATGGCTCTCCCACGAAAGTAATTATGATGCCGTAGTAATATTATCACGAGTATCTTAAAATAATTAAGGAATACATATTTTCTTATTTATTAACACGAATTTATTAGCTTTCGCAATCAAAATCTAAATCCTTTATTTCAATTAAACCTTTATAGGTATTTTTGAATTGTCAGGAGTAGTAGTCAGTCAGACTAAGTCAGTCAAATTAAATGTAAGGACAATGTAACGTATTGTTCTAAACTATAAACAGTCACGCAAACTACTACTATATGTAAGTAATAGCAGTTTGGAGATGACCAGCCCCAACCAACAGATCTCGTTCACGAGCATGACGCACGCGCCAGCTATCGTCCACTACAACCATATCAAAGGGCTTAACTTGTAACTACGTAAACAAGTCTTGGAAGTCAACTTTAACCTATTGAGCTCTCTATTGCCGTACCGCTGTCTCAAACGTAACGGCTGGCAATTATGTACATATACAACACGCTACCTTATACTGATGGCGTAAGGGTGTATTTAGTATAATTATAAATGGCATTTAGGATTCGTATTTAATAAATCCTCTGTGACGAATGAAGGTCATCACACACTGTACCGTCACGGTAACGGCACGGCTCCAACCCAGCAATTGGGTTGTCATTCAAATCTGAGCATTAAAACGTAGTCGTATAATATATTTCATAATGTTAATATGAAAAAGCCAACAGCGGGCAGTAAGCGCGCTTGCTGCAACCATACAACTCGCGTGCTTACAGCGCGCCGACTGCGATGCGAAAAAACTTCGCGTCGTGTCGCACATGAAGACGATGAAATTAGCTTGCACCTTTTGGGCGCGCGGACTGCGAGCTTGCACCTCGCGGGCAACGCGTGGTAAAGCACGCTGGCGATTAGCGGTAGCCTCAATTTCAGGCATCACCGTGCTGCGACCGTGACGTTGAGATACCGTTATAGTGTGTAATAATTTTTGGCGTAGACTTCTGTATGTATGTAAAATAACGATAATTGTCTAAGCGGCGACACATGATTTCGAACAGAATACAACTAATAGCATTTCTAAATACATATTCTCAGTTCTGTGGTAACAATGGTCTGTTGAGTTGTTGGGTTGTCAGTGGGTTGACAGTTGTCAGGAGGCGGATAGTAAAATTTTTTTGCTTTTTAATTCAGATCGCAATACAAGTGTGTTTTTATTACCTACAATTAATTTGTTGTGGCACTTAAGTCAAGATAATGATGGTGTATACTAACTTTCCATCCGTTTATTTATACTTTTTGCTAAATACATAAAATTCGTCCGTAAGTCCGATACATAAAATAAAATTAGCTTGTTCAAGAAAGCTTTGCGTTAGTTTTTCTTTAAAAGAAATTAAACAAATATTTGATCTCGAGATTAACAAGGTGGAACAAAAGATTGATGGAATCTTTTGTGTTTCTTTCTCATAGATTATTAATAGATTATTAACAGGTTAACATTTAATGAAGTTTCTAGAAAAACATAAAATTATACTTTTATATTGCGACTTAGTTAAGAATATTTGCAATCTTTGTGGGTCTTTTAACGCAAAGCAAAACGTTGAGCTGATAGATGGAAACGCTACGAATGCTGTTCTAAATCCTTGTTTTCGAACTAAGCACATAAATTAATTAAATTGACCGACCGACCGAAAAGACAATTTTCTGTTTAGGCATCCAAGCTGATATACAAATTAATATCCTAACTGATGGTAAGCGGTTCCCGGTGCTTAGGAAACTTGCAAAAAAATGGTATCATTTTTGTGCCACGTCTATCTTCTGCATGGATTACACTAGGAATAGATTTGTCTTCCCTGTTTAATAGAGCTGTTGACAAATTTTCGGAACGGCTTTTATGTTATGGCTAGTCCTATTTAACGCTAAAAATAATATTCTATTAAAAAAAACGTAATTCCAAAGAAAAAATGTTACTTTTCAAAAATTTTGCGCTAAAACACATCTGCCGCATGAGTTTCATTACGTCATTAATCGATAAACTAAGTATAATTATGAAGTTAATCTTCTGATACCAACTGACAGCTGTCATCTTGTTTAACGGTTTATGACGTAATGTATCTAGTTATTGTTTTCAGTCACGTGATAATAGTAACCATTGAAGCCTTCTTTAATCAATTTAATTAGACTTAATCAAGTTTTTTAAATTATAGAAAAAGTTTTAGGTATTTTTTGACATCCCAATTAAATCATTCAGTTGCAACTTAACAAAAATTTGTGTTAAGTATTAACATCCCTGTTGCTAAACGGATTATTTTCTGGCCTACCTTGAATCTTCTTCTTTGTCTAACTGTCTTCCTGTTTCTGCTGCGGTCGGGTAGCCTTGTAGGTTCTGGCCAATGAGCTTACTTTTTAGTATTCAGAGTCTCTTTCTGGACCCCTTTTTGTTTGACCACCAAGGGGCAGGCAGTCGTCCTACTACGGGCTGCCATGAACCTACAGCTCATTTTAATATCATAAAGCTATGATAATATTTTATGTAACAATCAAATATATACAGTTACAGCATTTACTTGATAGTATACGTGAGTGGCTGTATCACGCACTGAAATTATAGGGTTAATTTTAAAAAGTATTTCAATGTGGTCATTTTGTTACAACTTACGCTGTACTCAGCGTAAGTTATAACAAAATGTAAGTTTATTTTGGCCATACTTTGTGTTAGGTGAAACTAGCATTTGTTGTCATGCCTGGTGGTAATAGGCAGGGGCATCCCTCGCAAATGTTAGACATTTATGAACCTCCCTTAACTAGTCTTTTAAAAAATGGCAGTTTATTTCTAACACTTGTATATTGAAGCTTCTACCGTATGCAATACTTTAAAAAATTCTAAATGTGTAATAGTATCGTATGATTAAGAGTACCTATGTAAGACAGGGTATCTACCTTAAGTAATTCCGTAAGTAAATCCAGGATTAAGTAATTATTTACAGCGTTTCTTAAGCTGTCTCCTCGTTGTCTAAATTTACATAATCTGAAACGCGAAGCTACAAATCATAGAATTACCAGTTTAGTAATTACACAAACGTCGGAGAATTAATTAAAATGTAATTCGACCCGTATTCGCCGAAAATTTTCAGATACAGCTTCACTACGTATTGTACACTAAGCTTTATATTCATACTGAAAGGATCTGTCTTTCACGCAATTAAGTCAGTAATTAAGTCTACGTACTTCTTTGTATACCATAAAAAAACAAATTGAGAGATAGGATAGTTTTTATCTCAATTTATAGTCACAATTTTTTTTATTGCAAATTATTGAGCCACACCAACGCGGGGCCGAGTAGCTAGTATAAGAAGTATTTAAAATGTGCTAGAGATCGCGTGGTGGTCGAATTTAGACCATGGTTTATTTCATATGCCAATATTACTTGACCTGTCATTGTATAGACTTTTGTACCATGACAGGTCAAAATAAATACTGGACACTCATAGCTGTATGTACCCGTTTTTGAATTTTTTTTAACTTTGTAGCAAATATTGTTCAAAAATTGTAACATTCGTCACTTTTTCTCTGTATAAACTATAAGTGTGCAAAATTTCATACTACTCCGTCCGCCCAATTTTCGTAAAAAGGGATCCAAAGTTTTCGCTTCACGTATTAATATATAGATAATAGCCGGCCTGATGAGCAACCCTTGGATGGAAAAGAGCGTATGTAATATAACTTTAGTGGTTCTTGTGTCAAACGATGTTATGTACAAAGGCATGTTACAACTGTCAAATTTTCGCTAAACTTCTGCAACTAAATTCCTTCTAATATGCGAGTGGAATTCCTATATAAGGATTGGAAATTAACAGGCTCCAGGACGTTCAATCATACGCACGATTAACCAAAGCTACGGAGTAGATTTAACACTTGAATGGGTGTTTAACGAAATGAAATGTTTAACAGAATGCTAACTGATATAGAAATTAAATTCTCCTCATAGAGCTAATAGTCTCAGTCAATATCATAGCAAAGGTTCCTAAATATATGTTTCTCACCGCGGGAATTTGTCTTCTATTGTCCCGCTCATGCAATTCTGTTTTTTTTTAAGTTAATGTGCTTATTGGAAATTAATTATTGTCATTTCCTTATACAATGAGGGAAAACATCACGAGGGTGACGACCACACGTGATGCTACAACCACCACACACAACAACTGTGAACCACCTTCTAGGACAAAGAACTACATTGTGGTTTACTCTTCTACTTTGGTATCAGGCACCGTCGACTCCGAAACTATCTAGAATCTAATGACTAATATTATAAAAGCGAAGTTTGTAAGGATGGATGGATGGATGGATGGATGGATGTTTGTTACTCATTCACGTAAAAAGGGCTGAACGGATCTGAATGAAATTTGACACAGAGATAGATTATAGTATGGAATAGTATATAGACTACTTTTTATCCCGGAAAAATATACAGTTCCCGTTGGATAGATTTCACAAAAATTTCCATGCGAACTATAAAAGCGAATGTAAATTAGTTTGTTTGTAACGCTTTCACGCTTTAACTACTAAACCAATCGTTATTAAATCTTGCATACGCGTTGTCAGCGGTACAAAACAAGACATAGGGTACCTTTCATCCAGAAGAACACAACTCATAGAAGTTTTTAATTTAGTTTTTTTATCACTAACTAGCGCTCCGTGGTTTCACCCGCGTAAGTCCCGATGCCGTGAGAATATCGGGATAAAAAGCCCATGTATTAATTCAGATGTCCAGCTATCTACATACCAAGTTTCATCGCAATCGGTTCAGTAGTTTTTACGTGAAAGAGCAACAAGCATCCAAACATCCTCACAAACTTTCACGGTTATAATATTAGTAGGATAAGATTATCTACAGTAGGATGGCTATAGCTAATAGGTTATTTATTTACATAGTGTGGCTGCCTGGCCCAGTTTAATAATGGCATTTCGTCAGAAATTTGTAAAATTGGTTAGAAATTTCTGATGTCACCTTAGTCCATTACTTCCCGAAGTCCGAGTCCAGATCATTTCAGTATTGATGGATTTCGGTATGATTCTGGGGTAAAGGAAAAAAAATATTATTGTTTTACAAGTATTTTCCATTTATAACAAGTAATTTTGTTCCGGTGTTCAATTAATCTTACTACTACGTACGTACCCTACGTTTGTGACTACTTCAGCAGGACAGTATACTGATAGCTGAATTTCGTAAAAAGTTTAACTTCTGCTTCGGTTATGAAATTTGAAGAAGAATAAAAACATGAGATTAAGATGAGCCTTGATCTTAAAAGTTCAATTTTGCATAATTTTTAATACAAAATTAAGAAGTTTACACGTAAATATCGAATCTATCGACAATACTCTGTTCACTTCATCTACAATATTGTATTCGACGATTGCAATCATCGCCTGCGGCACCGTGCTAGTAGCCAATGTTCTTTGAGAACTCCTTCTCAAAGAACATTGGCCACTAGCACGGTGACAACTATAAATTATTCTAGTAATTCTTCTGGAAAGAAGAAGACAAATAAGAAATGTGTGTATTAGGGATGTTGTGGATATTCGCATTCGCATTCGCAATTGCGGTGCTTTCGCATCGATTTGGACATCTTCATCCGCATCCGAGGATGTCAATAATTCTGCATAGGCAACCTCTTTAGTTTAAAGTCTCTTACCAATGTATATTCATATCAGAAATCAGAAATTTATTTGTGATACATAGGTACAATTGATGGTCAAATATTATTACATTTTTATGTCCTCTATGACCTGCCAATTAGGCGTACAAATATTTAAAAAATATTATAGATTAAGATTAAACAAAAAAATAATACAAAAATAATTCAAGTCAAAATAAAAAACAAAGTAAGTAATAATTAAGGTCAAACATGTCAATAGAATTGGTAAAATTAAAATTAAATATGCAATGTCCGAAAATGAGAATATATAATGTCTAAAACTTATCTACTAAAAAATCTGTTATGCTATAGTAGCATTTCTTAGAGAGCATAGTACCTAATTTACGCTTAAAAATATTAATATCGTTTTTCTTTATTTCCTTTGGTAATTTATTATAAATGACGCGAGCCATATGAAAGATGCTCTTATGCATCATTGAGGTGTTCATTTTGCGCAAGTGGAGTCTAGTTGCATCTCTTTGGGGACGATTATAGACGTCAGCTGCCAATTCAAAACGTTGAGGATTCTGTTTCACGAATACAGCTACATAGATCAGAATCAATGGCATTGCTTCGCAAAAAAGCAAAATATGATTCCCATGATAATATTTTTTTATAAAATATGTGTTGTTTTGTAAATATATTAAGAAAACCATTGATTTTTGTAACTTTAGTTACATACCAAAATTATTAAAAGAATAATACCTATTACTCGAAAATTTAAAAACTCTCTTAAAGACTTAATCCTCTTTAGAAACTTGGCTTCCAATACTCTATAATCTATAAATAACAGGATATCTTAAAAACTCTAATTTTGTATAACTAATACTATAACATTCAGCACAGATGAGCAAACAATTCATTCGTCGCTTGTGAAGATCCATTTATCCTCGCTCAAGAGAGGCGTTCACTCCACGCTACCATTGGAATCGTCAATCAATCAATGAAAGCAATTTGGAACCGTTCTATATCCAGCGTTTCAAAGTACATTGCTTGTTTTGTTACAAAGAACGACCCGTATGTGTCGATAAAAGCATCGGAAAGCAAACAATCCTAGACTTTTGCATGATATTTACATTGTTAGAGTGTTTTATAGCTATGAAGGTGTACTAAGAATGGTATAATATTTTTATTAAAAAACCTATTTGCTACTAGAATTATTTTAGTAAACGATTCAAATCGTTTATGTAATAACGATTTCATTTACCAATAGACCATCATCGCTAAAAATGTATGGCAAAATGCTGTTCTTGCTTTACAGCCACACTGTAAATGAGTAGGTACTTGTGGTTGCTCTTTAGAATCTAAGCTTCTCGATATGAATTTTCATTAGTTTTCATCTTTTGATATTCTTAACACGCGTTTATTAAGGTGCTCCCTCACCGAGAGCATTCACATGTAATGTAACGTTACATACCCGAGCATTACATCAGTGAGGGAGGAGAACCGAGCATTACAATTATTCATAGAAGTCATTCTTAAAAACATTTTAAGTTTACTTATAGGTCGTTTGATTCTTTGTAAAATATCCAAACTGCCTGTGTTTCGTCGGCTTTGAAATAATTCGTGACACCAATATCGTATCTTCTGTTTTTTTACCTGAGTAATAATGTCTAATTAATATTGCCTCTCTCAGCACAACGACCGCCTCGTCAGCCATTGTGGAATCAAAGAATCAACTCGAATCATAAATGTTATATTACATGCGAAGGCGCGTTAGTCAGGAAGGCAGTATTGTAATGTAATGTTCGAAATCGAATCATAAATTTACATTACAGTCAAATGCTCTTGGTAAGGGAGCACCTTTCGCTTCACTTGTAACAAACAAAAATGTTTAACAAATCTTAGAAGTAAAAAAACAATGAGTGCAATATTTTTAAGACGCAGTTCTTATACGGTTCAGCGGTCACAAGTTTGGTAGAACACAGGGTCAATATCCTAAGGAATAATACGATTGATTGTCAATTTGTGTTTGTTTCAGTCCACTCAGCTTTCATTGGCACCATACCTCAAATCACAAAGTTAGACACACTCCATTAGAAAGTTCCATTCTTTCACGTTAGTTGTACATGCCTGGAGGGCAGCCAAAGAGCTCTGTACAATTTTATCATTGTAAGAGTTCAGACAAGTTCAAATAGTAATATAAGAATTAAATTTAATGTCGTTTCCACACAACCTCGTATAAGTGGGTAGAGACCCTAAGACTGGAACTTTTAAGTTAACTATTTATTTAATAAATAATTGTATTGCTGGTTTTGATAGTCGTTATTTAAATTAAAAATAAATTAGAGAAATAGAGAGAAGTACAATTATACACCCAGTGTGTCTGAAATACGTGTCTTGCCAGAATTGACTATAAATATGTTTGCAATTTTTTTATTATAATTGGCATATGGAAAGAAAGAAAGAAAAAAAAAATTTAAAACACGCACAGATATAAAAATAAACAAAAAACTATTTCTAAAATTTATAATGATTACGTACTAAATTAAAACAGAGAGAGAGAAAAAAAAATAAAAAAAACAGGTCCCATTCTATGCGAGTCTAAAATGGCCGCCATCTCAGCATATGCTGCATGTATGACATATGATTCCTTTCATCAAAAATATGTTTTAGGACAACAATTTATTTTACACCATACAGAACCAACGACCGCTTTTATTTGTTGTAACTTTTGTCTTTTATTACAGAACTGACCAAAACGGGAGTGTAATATTTTCAGGGTTCATGTTTTTTTATGGTATAGGGGGCAAACGAGAAGACGGGTCACCTGATGGTAAGTGACTACCGCCGCCCATGGACACTTACAAATCAAGAGTTATAAGTGCATTGCCAGGCTTTAAGGTAAGGGCTGATTAGAGGGGGGAGGGGAGGGGAGGGGGTAAGGGCCTCCGGTGATTTTACTCTTTCGGCGAAATATAACGGAAGCATTCATTTACGCCAGTGTATGTACGTATGTGAGTTTCTTTATTCCACGTATAAACTTACGTATATACCATGACAGATCAACATATCCTACTAATATTATAAACGTGAAAGTTTGTCTGGATGTATGGATGTATGTATGTATGGATGTTTGTTACTCTTTCACACCAAAACTACTGAACCGATTGCGATGAAACTTGGTATGTAGATAGCTGGAGACCTAGACTAACATATAGGCTACACTAGCAGCGCCCGGCGGTTTCACCCGCGTTAGTCCCGATCCTGTGGGAATATCGAGGTAAAAAGTAGCTTATGCGTTAATCCAGGTCTCCAGCTATCTACATACCAAGTTTCATCGCAATCGGTTCAGTGGTTTTTACTTGAAAGAGTAACAAACATCCATCCATCCATCCAAACTTTCACATTTCACTTTAAAATATTATTGTTGTATAATATAATTGAATTGAAGTTACCTTTGTGGAAGAAAATAAATACATTTCTTTCAAATACATTTCATTCATTCACATTTATAATATTAGTGGGATAGTGGGATAATTATTGATTAAAAATATAGCTATTAACACTACTTCTATATGTAAACTTTAAGTAGATATTCCAAACTTCACTTTCCTGGGTCGGCAAAATTTTCATAAAAATGCGTACAAAAATTGTCTTTTAGGTATTAATAGATAGATAGGCTATGTTATATAATATTTTTCAATGTATCACCTTCCAATCTTCTTAATATCGTCAATACGCCTTCACACGATAAGGATACACCTGGGAAATGCCAATAGCAATTACACTGTACGAAATATAACTATATCGGCGTCAATTCAACGGTTTCCAAAGAAATTTGTACCCGTTTGGTGATTTTAGTATGACTTTTCGTAATAATTCTAGTTAAACTGCTTCTCTCTATTGACACGTTCATTAATATGTAAACCCGTAAACCATTGTATATTTGAGTTCAATGTGAAAAAATCAGCAGTGTAAATCTTGATAATAATATAATAACTTGACACACCTCACACGCGGCCGTCTGATCCCAAACTAGGCAGAGCCTGTACTATGGTAACCAGACTGCTGATAAACATACTTATATATTTCTAAATACATACATATTATATATAAATTACACCCAGACACAGAACAAATTATCGTGCTCATCACACAATTATTTGTCCCGGGTGGGAATCGAACCCACGACTTCTGGCTTAGCAGTCAGGGTCACTAACCACTAGACCAACAGGCCAGCCATGATGATTGAAATAGGTGTATTATTCGTATGAGAGCCATACTTCGGCACTGATTCTCTAGAACCGGCCCGATCGACCGGAGTGATACCATGGCCTCACATAAATCCGGCAGTAAAGCAATGTTTGCATTGCTTTTGGCCGAGTTAATGAGTTTACCGGAGGCCCTAACCCTCTCCCTTCCTCGCCCCTTATTCACCCCTTTTCCTACCACCTTAAGGGCAGGCAACGCACTTGTGACTTGAGTTGCAGGTGCTCATAGACCCGTCTGCTCGTTTGCCCCTATACCATAAAAAAAATACAGATATGTCCTGAAGGTGGCAGCTGCACTGGCTCACCGCGAACTATGACGTCAAGGCGATGATTATCCTGGAGAATGGATCATTTGGAACAGGTACCTTTACTTTTATCTTGTACGACTGGCCTGTTGATCTAGTGGTTAGTGATTCTGACTGCTGTGCCAGAGGTTGTGGGTTCGATTCCCACTCAGGACAAATAATTGTGTAATGAGCACGATCATTTGTTCTGTGTCTGGGTGTAATTTAGCTTTAATATGTATACATTTAGTAAAATATAAGTATGTTTATCAGCAGTCTGGTTACCATAGTACAAACTCTGCAAAGTTTGATATCAGACGACCGTGTGTGAGATGTCTTAAGTTATTATTGAGTTATTTTTTATTATTATTATTGTATTATATTTTGAAAAAAAACTTTTTATTGGACCTCATATTGTTTTGCACTTTCTCGTAATATATAAGTATATTTATCAGCAGTCTGGTTACCATAGTACAAACTCTGCAAAGTTTGATATCAGACGACCGTGTGTGAGATGTCTTAAGTTATTATTGAGTTATTTTTTATTATTATTATTGTATTATATTTTGAAAAAAAACTTTTTATTGGACCTCATATTGTTTTGCACTTTCTCGTAATATATAAGTATATTTATCAGCAGTCTGGTTACCATAGTACAAACTCTGCAAAGTTTGATATCAGACGACCGTGTGTGAGATGTCTTAAGTTATTATTGAGTTATTTTTTTATTATTATTATTGTATTATATTTTGAAAAAAAACTTTTTATTGGACCTCATATTGTTTTGCACTTTCTCGTAATATATAAGTATATTTATCAGTAGTCTGGTTACCATAGTACAAACTCTGCAAAGTTTGATATCAGACGACCGTGTGTGAGATGTCTTAAGTTATTATTGAGTTATTTTTTATTATTATTATTGTATTATATTTTGAAAAAAAAACTTTTTATTGGAACTCATATTGTATTACACTTTCTCGAAAAAGCCATGGCACGGAGGTCTTTCTGTATTATGAACGTTGGCGAGAGACAAGTTGTTTAAAATACAAGTTCTAAATTACACAGTACGAAACCATTTTCGTTTTTAAGTGTCAATGGAGACCCCCAATATTTTTATTAGAACTGCCATAAAGTATCAGAAATCTTATTACTTTAAACGAGCAATTCTTGTATGTATTAATATTTCGGGTAGCTCGGAAACGGCTATAACGATTTTGATGAAATTTTGTATACAGATACAGGTTTGCATTTTAAGTTCAAATGCATGTTGTATTTCCTGTAAAAATGCAACATAACAAAAAATATGATGATTTTACAAAAAGCTACCGAGCGAAGTACTCGGCCTCCCAGGTACTAAATATTAAAATAAAAGAAACCCCAGACTCCACCATAACACATCCACTTTTGGCCATAGGTTATTCCCAAGACTTCTTCAATTTTATTAAAAACAAAGCGAAGGTGACCCTCTAACTTCGCTTTGTTTTTAATAAAATTCACAAACAAAGTACAATATAGATCACAATGATCCCATGAAACGTCACCGCTGTGCATCGCATTTCAGTAACGCTACGAACGTGGCTCGTAGCGTGCCTACGTACCTCGTAGTGATAATGGCATTCGTAGCGCTACGCCGGGTTATCATTAACGGTTCATGGAATTTTGTAAAATAATGTTTTCTATTTGATGACAATGATTGTATGTCATCAAACTATGACACTAGACGTTCAATTCACCAACACGGGCTCAACTCAAAAAATAAAACAAATACACTATACATTGTCGACTGTCCTGTTGGCCTAGTGGTTAGTGATCCTGACTGCTACGCCATAGATCGTGAGTTCGATTCATACCCGAGTCTGGGTGTTGTTGTGTCCATTATTTGTATGTTTGTAAAGTCCCTTGCGACACAGGAGTCATTCCTAATGCCAGAGTTGTCAAAAAAAAAAAAATGGTGGGCAATAGGAAAATAACTACAAAAAATCCTATTTCAGCCCCAAAACATGATTAAAACACAAGATTCCTACAATATCTTTCTTCTAGCTGCATATAAAACGCCAAAACTACTGCAGTGCAAAGTTAGTTTTTTCGCCTTTTCTGGAAAAAGTGCTTTTTTGAGTTAGCTCCCTTTAGATCTAGGTGTGCGATATATGTATTCGGTGTACAATAAAGTGTACTTATTACCCTATGTATTTTTCTGTATCCCTGAAAACGTATGTACGAAATTTCATGATAATCGGTAAAGTATTTATTCATATTGAACTCAAGAAGTTTTTATTCCAATACCATGTAACACGTACATAGAGCCTTCTAAAGCGGTACTAATACAACTTTATATCAAGCCTACGAACTCACTTATTCGCCGCACGTATTTCGTTGGGTTTTTCAATACCACGGGACGAACACGACGTAACAAATGATCGGGAATTGAGGCTGACACTGCAACTGTCATGGCGACTTAATTACGGTGACACCTCGGAGACGCGTTGAAAGGAATATTTATGTCTTGGAATTAGGTAAGCAGCAATTGGTTACTTTGTTCAAACTGGTCTTCGTCGGGGTGGGTGAAATTCGAGCATAATGAATATACTCACGCCGACATCCAAAAAAAGGTAGGCAGAGCATTAAACACCCTCATTTTGCCGACTATAATTTAGTCCACTTACGTACACTTTGACGTGCTGTGTGGCTGTGTATCTGTGTGTCTGTGTGTGTGCAACACAGCTCTCAAACGGATGAAAACATTGAGTGCGGTTTTTTTTGTTTGAAAGGTGACTTGATCGAGAGTGTTCTTAGATATAATTCAAGAAAATCTGTTCAGCCGTTCGAAGATCATAGCTCTTTTGTAATCGTTGAAGGGAATTTCGGGTTGGGGATATTTAAATTTTTATAATTGATAATTATTATTTATTGTGAAATGGCATAGGCGCAAATTTGCATACAAGACCTCGGATGTAGACAAAAAGACATAGGGTACCTTACATCCAAAAAAAAGTACAACAGTTCTTGAGGGTCAGGGGATTAACTTTTTACGCGAGCGAAACTGCGAACAGAAGCTAATAATCTATGTATTCTATACATCGGTACTTATGGATCTGATCCTTTCCCGTGTCGGTAGTGGTGTTTCTAAATACCGAATATCCACGCGTGTGGATAGGACGTTGTGCTTGGCTTGTGTAGACAAGTACTAGATTTGTCAGCGATTCTGTTGTGTGTCGGTTTTTGAGACAAATCAAAGGAAGTTTGCGAAGCGCTTGCGAAGCATTTGCTCGTTTGTGCGTTTGTAGAGGCTTTGAGCATTGAGTTTGCGGTAAGAGCCAAACGTGTGGCACCCGCATGGGAAATGGCATCGTGGTTTTATATACATACATATACGTGTATGTATGATACTTTTTTTAAAGTGCCTGTAAGCCTACCGATAGATTATTTTTAATAGTCATCAGATTTATTTTAATTATGAGAGTGCGGACGAATTAGTTTCATGTAATTCATAACCATGTTCTACTTTTATTACCTATTAAATGCTCTTTGGTTTTAAAACTCAACTCTCAATGCTCAAAGGGTTTCTCATGTGCACTGAACATTTAATCATATGTATACTTGGTAGACAGATAGAAGTGTTTACATAATTTATTAAATCAATTCAAATGTATCCAAAATCACTTAAATTTATATATTTGTCGCATAGTCAGTTAGTTATTACTGCGGACGCTTAAAGCGCCCTCTATAATAATTTCACCAGAAAGGAACATAAGCGCCATCCATCGGCGTCACGCGGAGTCTAAATGTAAGGGGGGGGGGGGGGGGGGCGGCGTGCGGCTGTGCGCAAAGACAAGTTCACATTTTCCTATATAGTATATTATCTATGGTTCACATTACATTTGGTCGCCGCCCAGTCAACACCTTGCGTGTCTTCAAACCCACTCCGAAGATTGCTACAGTGTGAGTCTAGCAGTGGACTACGATAGGCTAATTGAAAGTTTATTGTATTCCAGAAGTGCAGAAACAAGCTACACTCGTTCAATATACGTACCTATATGTTGACCTCTCATGCAAATCTCATCCAAATTTGTAAAAAACAACAAATGTGTCCTTGGAGTTTCTTGCCTGTTCTTCTCCATAAGATCTACGTATTGGAATAGGCAGTTAGCTTCACGACTGAGTTAGTCTGACTGACTACTACTCCTGACAATTCAAAAATACTTATTATTGGTTTAATGGAAATAAATGGTTTTGATTTGATTTGACATGGCACAGAAAGCTATAAAATGATAGTTCAAGTAATACTGGCCAATAAAATAAACCAAAAGTTCAAACTTGATTTTGGTCGAAATTCGACCACCAAGCAATCTCTAGTAATAACTAACGCCTCATATAATAATATTGACTTTAGTTTCCGTGTTGACCATTCGTTGACAGCTATACATAGCTAGCCTGGTGCTAAATAAATAATTTATTTAATATCATGTTATGTTTGTATGATTAGCAAATGGATGTTAATGCATGTATCGCTTTACTGGATATTATTGACATGTATCAATTACTAAAAGTATACTAGGATTGGTGCAAATAAAATACTGCTAACTTACTAGCCTTTGATTATAGACATATATGTATATAATCAAAGTTACTAGCTACCAAAACGAAATAAATGTTTAAAAATAAACTTATTGTCGAATATTCTATGATATTTTTTACGTTCATACATCTTATTGGCAGTTCCAAAATTGAAATTCTTTATTGCCAAATTAACCTAATAGAGACACAAGTGGTTGCATAAATGTACTGTTAACCGAATAATAAAAAGAGGATTTGACCCTGATTTTGCCAAAGTCAAGTAGTTATACTATATAGTAGTGTGCAAGCGTGCCGAGGATCATTCTACCACAGTATAATGTATATTCTACTGTCTTCCTGCGCTGGAACGACGTCGATGAAAAACGTGACATTTTGACATTATTTACATGTATCGTTGTTATATTTATTAAAAATTTAATCCAAAGTAACGATTTAACTGACCCCTTTTATTATGTTATGTTTTATAATTTCTACTTAGTTTCGTCACAGTACCTTCATTATAACTTTTAAACACTTTTGCACAGATTCTCATTTAAAAATTTGTCAATTTGTAGATAATTATTGGCTTAATCGCCGATTGAATTTCAAGCCATAAAGTTTGTACGATGTTAGATAGAGGTAGGAGAAGTGAAAAATAAATATCGTGTTACTCTTTGACAAAATAACCTCAATAATTGAAGTCAATCAAATTTTACTCTGTCCAGTCACACCAAACAACCTTCATTTACAACAGAAAAATACTTTACTAATGACCGATCGCGTTTCCACCCTTTAAAATAAATATAATGAACAGTGCCCGTGCATTTAGATCTAAACGTGGAAAGAAAGAAAGAAAAACATCAACACTTGGAGGAAAGCTGGCGATCAACACCAATGCAAATACCACCCGGTAATTATTGTTGCACACCTTGTACATTGAGGTCTCTTATGTTTGTTTTTACTGCATCGTTCTATATTAATGAAATGTTTGCGGTATGGCTTACAGATATGTTAACATGAACCTGGCCCGGGGGCTAGCCGTGCCCCGGGCTTTGGCATGGTCAAACGTCTGTAGCATATTGTGCAGTATTAAGGTGCTATATCTTCACGGCCTTTCATCTACATGTCGGAATTCTGATGATTCGCGTTAAACAGGGGGGATTGGGGGCGAACAGTATTATTAGAATCATGAAGCATAAAAACGAACAAAAATATGCTTAAAAGTAAATTAGAAAGTTGTTGTAAGTTACAGACAAAATAAATGGTTATTTCTTGATCGTTAGGTTCAAAAACCAGAATACAAAAAAATAATACACAAATGATTTTGTAACTAAATTGACTATAGTCTTTTTAGCCGGCTAAAAAGACTATAGTTTAGTTTAGTTTAGAGAACTTTCGATATGAGAAACATACATACATAGAATATGTCTAGGCATGCAATTGTAATGAATAACAATAATATTGTTCGGTATGTGTATACATACCGAACAATATTATTGTTATTCAATAATATTGTTCGGTATGTATACACATACATACCGAACAATATTATTCAATATCAAAGTGTCCAAATGTTGTATTTATGTATTTGTGTAGAATCTATACTAATACTAGCAACCCGCCCCGGCTTCGCACGGGTACAAGTTGTATACCAAAACCTTCCTCATGAATCACTATGTCTATTAGTGAAAACCGCATGAAAATCCGTTGAGTAATTTTTCAGTTTATCGCGAACAGACAGACGCGGCGGGGGACTTTGTTATATAATATGTAGTGATTATAAAGCTGAAGAGTTTGTTTGGTTGACGATAATACGCGATAATATCAGGAACTACGGGTTAATAACGCGATAATATCAGGAACTACGGGTTCGTATTGAAAAATTATTTTATTGTTGGATAGCCCATTTATGGAGGAAGGCTATAGAACATCACGCTACGACCAATAGGAGTGGAGCAGTGACCATAAACGCAGGTGCAACGACGGGGACGGCTAGTATAATATAAGGAAGATGATAGTGAAGTTAAGTTATACTAACTTTTAAACTTTCGCTTTCCATGAACACGGGAATTAACGCGATCACGAAAAGGTATTACATACCTCTGAATAACCTGACGTTTCAACAAGGTTGCATTGGCCGTCGTCACAGGCTGAGTAGCTCAGTGGTGCACGCCCTCTGTCGTCGAGATCGTGAGGTAGAGGGTTCTTCATCCACTTGCACATTTTCGAAATTTTTCCGATGTGTCCATAACGGTCAAACGAGCAGACGGGTCACCTGATGGTAAATGACTACCGCCGCCCATGAGCACCTGCAACTGAAAAGTCACAAGTGCGTTGCCGGCCTTTAAGGTGGGAGTATGGGAAGGGGGGAATAAGGGGCGAGGAAGGGAGAGAGGAAGGGGGAAGGGTTAGGGCCTCTGGTAGCCTTACTCATTCGGCGAAAAGCAATGCAATCATTGCTTCACTGCCGGGTTTCTGTGTCAGTCCGGTCGAGCGGGCCCATACGTGCCGAAGCATGGCTCTCCCACTGTGAGTGAGTGAGTTTACATAAAACCAAATAATATCACTCTAAACCCTTTTGCAATGAATATTCCGTCACTAACATCACTTGATGTTACATTCCCTTTAATATTTCTTTTGACTCTTACGTAAGAAAATCAAACATAATTTGTCACTTTCATATTTCATTACTTCCTGGCTTTAATAAAATAAAAAATGAAATTCCGCACTCCACATTATGACGTAATAACACGAGATTGATGACGTATTTGACGACGGATGTTATGTCAAATGAATGTTTAATGACGTTACTCAGAATGTGGGTAGGTGAAAAAATATGTTGATTATTATGGATGATGATTGTGAGAGATATTTTTCCAAATTACAGTGTACGTACAAAGTTGAAATGGTTCCTATTAATATTATAAACGTGAAAGTTTATGAGGATATACGGATGTTTGTTACTCTTTCGCGCAAAAACTACTGAACCGATTGTGCTGAAACTTGGTATGTAGATAGCTGGATACCTGGATTAACACATACACACACTTTTATTCCGAAAATCTTCATCCTCATCAAATCATATTCTCTTATCGGAGCCTGTCATGAGAAACACCAGTATAATAAATAAATCACTTCTATATATAGTATAGTTTCCAGAGCTATACTGAAGTACTAGAAGAAAGTGTTATTTTATCAAAGTGACAGGCAAGCAGAAAGAATCAAGAAGTTGAGTGAAAGATAGAAAGAAAGAAACACACCTTCTAAGGAAGTTAAATTACATATTTACAATATGTACATACATGGTTACAATTTTACTGAAAAATATATAGAACTGCTCTTTTCAGTTATGGGTGTAAAATTGCAAAATATATGACGACACCAAGGAGGGAGTTTCACAAATGTGACCACCTGTGACAAGGACGGGCGGTCCAAAAATCATGAAATTCATGTGACGTAATTTATGGGTGGCCCCTTACAAGTGAAGCTAATAAAGGCGTGTTAAAATAACGAAATTTTAATCGAATTTATAATTTACTTTAAAACTCCTAACTAACTATACACACAACTTGGAAATCAATTTAAACCTACTTCTAATTGTCGTATCGAAATTAAACTTTGTATGTATATGTATTTTGTATGACAATAGTATAATAAAGTTTGACATCTTGGAGCTGATCTGATGATGGAGCCAGGTGGGTAGTGAAACTCTTCATCGGCTAAAACCCCTCGACTTTGGGCTCATATGATTTGTTTTAACGAGTCCAGTCGATTGGGCTTAAAAACCATGGTCTGATAATGGAACTAGGAGGTAGATAGGTGAACTCTTTTATACTTTTTAATTAGGTTTTCTATCAAAGCAAAGTATTAAACTATAGTCTGGAAAAACTAAAAAAAAAATCTTTAGTTTTTCTAAACTATAGGTAATTTATTTCATCAAAAAACAAGGTTGATTTTTTGACAGACGACAAATTGCATTTCTGAACAAAGGAGTCGATAGCCATAGAAACTCCTTTGTTCGGAAACGTAACTTATATCGGTACACGATTGTACTGCTATAACTTAATAAAGCGCGGCCGACTTACTTTGTGAGATGAAGAAAAAATGGCCGCACTTTGATGGCTGCTTTAGAGGAAAACACGCTAGCAGTGAAACTACAGCTACAAAGAGATTAAGCAAAATGAAAATTAGGTCAGGAGGTGGTAACGATATTTCACGTGAGCGTTTTAGCGTGTGACGGATAACTTCGTTTACGTCATTACTGATACCATAAGACGACGAATGATCGATTTATCATTGGAAGAAATGTTCAAGTGAAAATGTAGCACTAACTCACAGTTTGGCTATTTCATTATAAAAGCGCCTGCCAAAATTAAATGATCATGAAGCGCAGAAAACGATTTTGGACACTTAATAAATCAGGCAGTGCAGAGAACATGGAACCGTAAGTCTTGGTTGTCACAATTACTGTTTAGCCTAGAAGGCAAAGGCATGTAAAAACTAAAACATTTTTACATGTTAATTGTATTACCAATGAAGACACTGTACTCACATATGCTGACTGTGTGTTATCGATGCACAGTTCGCATATGTCAGCACTTCTGTAATACTGGTGTAAAGTATCGAATTTCCCTGCAACACGCCTTTGACTTGGTAAGGTGATCAGGCAGACTGCAACCCAACAATTGATGTTTTGAAGTTGTATATTTACTTATCACCGCAAGAACTTTCAATGCACGATGCAGAATATGCAGAATCAGTAGCTACTAAGTAGTGCTTTTGGTATTCTATAGATGGCGCTGGAGTATGTTTACACCATGGTTCACAAACGTGACGAACATGTTAACTAATTTTAAAGAGCACCATGCTTTGTCTACACGAGTGCGATACTTTATAAGATAAATATTTAATGATATAACTCTTTTTCACGTCTTTAAGATTACCGAGTATCCTACGATAAATGGGTTTTATATTTATTTAGAGTCAATCTCTCAATGTCAGTAACTTCAGAGGCTTCAAGTAGTTTATTTGTGGAGAAAGAAAGAGTATAAACACCATTTATTATTTGGACGCGGCAGTTTGGAATACGGTTCGCTCACAAAATAGAAGAGATTAAACCGATTTGTGGGGACAGGGTGACCATAAAATGAACAAGATTTTTTGAGGCTCTTAAATTTAATATAAAGATCGTAAACATAAAAAAGAGTATGGTTTGGTATCCTTTATATTTTTTTTGTTTTTTTTTTTATTTGAATCCTCACGACAAATATGACAAGATAACTTTATGACAAAGTTGCTGCGTTTTTGTTTATCTTTTGTGGATGCTTCAAGTGTGTGATAATATTGCAGCAATTTTGCATTTAGCGCTTTGTTTCAAAGATTAATTATAAATTTTGTTTTTAAATTGGTACAAACTTGCTTACTTGGCTGGCGTTTATGACAAGTCCAGACTCGAGATTTGGTAGACGCCACATAGCTACAAATTACCTATAGGTACTACGAGTTGATTGTTGACTTGGGAATTGCCATAACTGACATGTACGTGTTTTTGTGATTTTAATCATATTTTATAATTTTTTTTAAAGAAAAACGTAATGAGAACATCCAATCTTAACAAGATTGTGTAATGGTTTACTGATTGTGATTTAGTACACGGTATTATAAATAAGTATTGATTAAAAGGGGTTAAATTAATGTTTTTTTTTTTACATTAGGTATACAAGTGTCACGAAAAGGATATACAAGTAAACAGAAATATTGCAAATAACGGAAACATTATTCTACTTATGAATCTAAAAAACTTTCTCATAGCCATGAACCTTTGTCTGGAAACAATTTCTTTTTGTGTGCTCATATCGAACAATTTTTTTCGGATCTTTGATATTTCTTATTATTTCTGCATATAGATTCATATGGGAAACTTTGCTGTTGAGCCGTTTTGTTTGGGAGTTCAATTTTTTATACATTGACCCACGTTCCTTTGGGACAGTTATTAAGTTTCAAGAGCACATTTACCCAGCTGTTCACGAAAGTCGTATACAATTTAATATTTTCTACGATAGATAGCGATGTAACAAAAACTTACATCACGGTATTGTGTCATTACAGAAGCTAAAAAATGCCACTGACTATTATAATATACTTTTACATACAGTAATAAAACAGTGTCTAAACTATATATTGTTTTGTTGGGCTGCGCTACCAGTAATTTAGTTTGACCCATTCGTTCACCCAGCTTATAACCCTTTTGTTACCATTGTATTTCACTTAACCTTAACAAAGAAGAAGCAAGTTCATTGTGTCAACATCCAGCAAGTATGTTATGTCAATGTTGCATATAGTTCACAAAAAACAAACAACGAACAAACTTGTTTGGAAACAAGAAAGTTTGATTTAAACTTGCCACAAGTATATAGACTTGCCATGGCAAGTTTGACACAAACCTTTACTTCAAACGATATTATATTAAAATGTACATGTTATAATTATATATTATACGTATATACTATTACTATACTTCGATTAACCACGTCCGTGGCTGTTTACACTATTTTAGTATATGATCTACAACTTCAATAGGTAGATTCTACTACTACCGACTGAGAGTCATGATTTGAGACAACTTCTGCATCACCTTAGAAGTTTCACGCTGGGAGCTAATAGTTTTGTTAAGGCTGTTTGCACAGAAAATATGTAGCATATTAAACTTCTAATCCTAGAAAGCGACAAGAGAAAAAGGAACCGTGATTTACCTTGTCCACAATCTACCCATGGCGTTACACTACTTACCAGCAGGAAAACGTAACGTTTAACAGCGATCTTCGGAAGGGTGTAGGTACTTCCCGTACCTCTAATTTCGATATAAATTTGTTGTACCTTAGCTCTGTCACCTTTCTAAAACAAAACACTGATAATAATAATGTTATTCTATTCAATCAATTACTCTATTCTAGTCCACTGCTGGACATAGGGAGAGGCCCAATTTGCGCCATAGTACCCGGTCCTCCGCTTTCCGCATCCAGTTCCTCCCAGCTGTCTTCCTCAGGTCGTTATTCTAGTAGAATAATTAATTTTCACTTGTATCGATCACTACAAAACAGATACTGGGGAAGAATCTAGAATTACTTTTTTATGGTGTAAACGAGCAGACGGGTCACCTGATGGTAAATAACTACCGCCGCCCATGGGCACCTCCAACTCAAGTCACAAGTGCGTTGCCGCCCTTTAAGGTGGGAGTAGGGAAAGAAGGGGAGGGGGGAAGAGCGAAAAGTGGGGGGAGGGGGAAGAGCGGGAAGGGGGTAAGAGCGAAAAGTGGGGGGAGGGGGAAGAGCGGGAAGGGGGGGAGGGGGGGGGGGGTTAGGGCCTCCTGTAACCTCAATCTCGCGGCGAAAGCAATGAAATCATTGCTTCACTGCCGGTTTTCTGTGAGGCCGTGGTATCACTCCGGTTGAGCCGGCCTATGATCGCTTCAAAGCCCAAAACCAAAAGAATGCGTAGCTTAGCATGAGTGTTACTAAGTTTAGCTCCAAAGGCTCGACTAGCCTGTTGGCCTAGTGGTTAGTGACCCTGACTGCTATGCCATAGGTTGTGGATTCGATTCCCGGGTCTGGGTGTTCTTTGTGTCCGTTGTTTGTATGTTTGTAAAGTCCCCCGCGACACAGGAGTAATTGCTAATGCGGGAGTTGTCTTTAAAAAAACAGGGGTGGTACTAATCGAAATTGTTACTGTTTTTAGGACATAGTTACGGCAGCATTCCTGTACAAGAGTACCGCAAATAAGCTTTAACCATAAGTACGTATAAAAATTTATTTTCAGGAATATATCATTTGTACGGAACTTTTACGATTCACTCTCAGAGGCATAAAATTTTATGTCCAAATATGTTATACCTATCTGTTTTTGTTGCGGCTTTACTTGCGCAGTCGAAATTAACTTTTTGAGTTACAAGGGCTGGTATTAAAGTAGAAATTATCAGTTCAAAAAAAACTAGTGTCAATTTTTTAAAAAATGTATTATTATGCATTTGCATGTATATTTCATTGATTTTTATTTTTTATTTTTTTATGAAGACATTGTGAGAAATCTGGATATACCATCAACATCCTTGTTATAAGAACCCATAATTTCATTAATGTCAGCCCTCTCCCTTGTAAAAAATTTAATTTGTCAGTTTCAAAATAAGAAACATATTTTTTATAATAATATTCATAATTTTAAATTCAGATCACATACACGTATTGTTTAATTAGTATAGGTGAAGTATGAATTGACTACTGCGGTTTATTTGTAAAATTCAGAGGGAACTTTGTGATTTTTTTCTATCCGAGAATTTTTTAGTAATCGT
The DNA here is from genome assembly GCA_963859945.1 of Euplagia quadripunctaria. NCBI lineage: Eukaryota > Metazoa > Arthropoda > Insecta > Lepidoptera > Erebidae > Euplagia > Euplagia quadripunctaria. The sequence continues at coordinate 3,131,741 of OY982581.1, read as the reverse complement.
GTTTTCACATCACATAGGATTTAGTGTATATCCTCAAGTTTACTATATATTTTTGAAGCAAAAACTTCTTTAGCGGCGTTGTGCACTTTTTGGGATGGGTAAGAAATGTTAAACTAGCGTCAGGGCACGTGATCCTGATCGAAAATTCGTAAGACGGAGCCGAGTTTCTTATATTTAACATTCGAAACTCAAACATTTATGAGCGGCCAGGAGCGCAGAACTTCCAGTGTACCCTATGTATACATTTAGAAATGTTATTACCTACTTTTTATTTTTAACCTAATTATGTATATACAGATGTGTGCATGTATATGCAAATACATCGTGAAGTTATGTTTTCATTTCTAACGTGCAGTCCTACGACTGACAGTTTTTTTTCAAGATGATTGATTCATTACTTTCATTGATATGCGAGCAGGATCAAATGTGAGCGGTTGTTCCTAAAATTGTTTTCGCTTTACTTTATTTACGGGGTGTACTCTGCGACCCTAAAATTTAACCACAGCTTTCCAAAACACCTTGTATATCTACTCAAAACATATGTTATGACGTAGTAATGTTAAAGCCAAAAATATTTCAAACACTCGCAAACTTTTAAATTACGATGCGTGTCTGGAAACCATAATGTATGGGGGAGTTTCCCCCATAACAAAGTTTGTACTTCTGATGTGACAAACGTACAAACAGAATTCCAAAAGGAGTTCGTAAATGAAGGGAGGCAAAGTTTAAAGTTCTCTACTTGTCGTTACCATGGTTTATATAATGTTGCTAGCTATGTGTTGTTTTTACCGGACTTTCTTTGCTTTGTTCCAACTATTTGGGTAACTCAATATTAAGTGTTTTTAAGTTGAAATTATTTTTGAAGTTATACTTCTTATGGAAAACTTATAAGAGTAATTTTTTTTTCAATCCGTCACGAAAAACGGACACCCTGAAGTTAGCTAGTCAACATGTTAGTTTTTCAAAAAAAGTTACCAACTTCACGAAAGTGATAAAAATGGTTTTTACATATTACTTTGAGTACGTTTGTAGAATTTCAGGTTAGTTGATAGTATGTATAATTTATTATGATATTTAAATAAACTTTATTTAACTAGATAAAAGTATAACTTCTTACGTGCGTACATAAGTAAGTCAACGTTTTTAATAACACCGTCATTCATTTATACGATATTCATGCTCCGGTTAAGAGGGTAAAGTTGAAGCGCCCGCCAGCACCATGGGTGACGCAAGAAGTACGAATGGCGATGAGACGGAGAGATCGAACTTTCCAAAAATTCAGAAAGGATCGCTGTGAGGACAAGTGGAATGATTTTGAAGTGGCAAGGAATCGGTGTAACCAGGTGATACGCAACGCAAAACGCCGACACATTCTACAAAACATAGAGGCTTCATCTCCTTCCACTATCTGGAAGTTTCCTAGCACTTTGGGTATTGGTAAACAACAACGAACTGAATTTCAGATGTCAATTGGTTTGAATGATATCAACCGTCATTTTTCATCTATAACTCAGCTGGATCATCAAACCAAATGTCTCACCCTAGACCATATTGCTAATCTAACTAGACCCAACATCAATAACTTTAATTTTTCTCCGGTAGCTTCTGAGGACATCAAAAAGATTATCCTGTCCATCCGTTCCAGTGCTGTGGGCTGTGATGACATTAGCCGTAGGATGATTGTTACTATTCTCATACTCATATTATTAACTTTTCTCTTGACTCGGGAACCTTCCCCTCTCTCTGGCGTAAAGCTTCCATCATCCCGTTACCTAAAAAAGTAACCCTTGTCTTCCTGACCATTTCCGTCCAATTTCTATTCTTCCATTTCTATCCAAAGTCCTTGAGGCTTGTGTACACAAAGTTTTTCTTTGAAAATAATCTCCTAAGTCCTCTACAATCTGGCTTCAGGCGCGGTCACAGCACTGTTACTGCACTCCTTAAAGTGACTGGCGATATTAGGGAGGGCATGGAGGGCACCAAAGCTACTGTCCTAGTTTTGATCGACTTTTCGAATGCCTTCAATACCGTCAGTCACGAAGTCCTACTATCCATACTATCGTATCTTATGATCTCCTCAGAAGCATTGGAATGGTTCTCCACTTATCTTCAGGGACGACAACAGTGCGTACGCATTGATGATTTCTCATCAGATTGGTGTGATCTCTACACTGGTGTCCCTCAAGGCGGTATTCTATCTCTACTATTGTTTTCAATGTATATTAATCTCATAACTCAAGAACTTCAGTGTGCGTATCACCTATACGCCGACGACTTGCAGCTCTATACACAGGTCAGCATTGAAAACCTATCGCAAGCCATTGACAAAATCAACAATGATTTAGAGTCAATAAAACGCTGGTCGATGAAGTTTGGTTTATCCGTAAACCAAACAAAATGTCAGGCGATCATCGTTGGAAGCAAACGCATTATGTGTAGGATTGATTCTACGACCATCTCACCTATAGTCTTTAATGGCTCAATTATACCCCTGAGCTCAGTGGTTAAAGACCTGGGTTTGCACATAGACTCATACCTTGATTGGCGTGCCCAGGTGACTCACGTAAGCCAGAAAGTGACTGGCGCTCTCCGAAATTTATATCGGTTAAAAAATTTCCTTCCCACTAAAACCAAAACTATCCTAATGCAGTCCCTAATCATTCCTATCATCGACTATGGTGATGTGTGTTATTTCGACCTGAATGCAGACCTTCTCAACAAACTAGACCGTCTTCTCAATAACTGTATTCGATTTCTATTCAATCTTCGCAAGTATGACCACGTGTCTGCTTTACGTTCCGAACTAAAATGGCTACCTATTCGCCAGCGCCGTAATCTACGAGCACTAACTTCTCTTTTCTCTTTTCTTAACTCTTCATCTCCACCTTCTTATTTAGCTCCCTACCTTCGGTTCTTGTGCTCAAATCATAATAGAAATCTTCGTTCTACAAATAATAACCTTCTCTTATATCCCCCACATAACTCTGACTTCGTGAACTCTTCGTCTAGAATGCGCTCCCACTCGAAATCAGGATGTCCACAAACCGCTTTATATTTAAGAGGAGAGTACGTGATCTCCTCCACAACGAGTTGGCAGAATTGACACAGCGTTAGTACATAACTCTCTGACTTGATATGTATGTATGTTTATAATATGTATTTATTATGTAGTATATTATCTATCAAACAGTGTGTATTTTATTTGTTGTTAATGTGTATATTTAGTTTATGGTTTGATTTATCAGTCCAAATTATTATGAAACTCTTGAATTCTTATCTTTGGAATATTATCTCTCTCTGTTTTCTCTCTATAACATATCTTTGCACCTACCACTTTTATTTTCGAATCACCCCAAGGTTGACTGGCAGAGAATACCTTAGGCATTAAGTCCGCCTTTGTACAATCTGTGCATAAAGCAATAATAAATAAATAAATAAGTATACACACACTTTTTTTTTCTATCTTTCGGCAACAGAACTTTTTCTGGATGAGGGAAACCTAATGTTCTTTCTTATATATTTCTGACATCGTGTATAGAAAATTTCATAATGACCTGTTGAGTGGTTAAAAAGCGTAACATACAAACAAACAAACTTACATTCACGTTTGCATTATGTTATTATTGATATAAAAACCCCGACGCAAAAACGAGGGGTTTTAGAAGTTTAACGTGTGTATCTTATGCATGTATATCTGTGACATCATAGCTTCTAAACAGAAGGACCGATTTAAATTTGGCCTTTTTGTTTGATATCGAGAGTATTTTTAAGTAAATTCAAGACAATCTGAACTTTTGATTATCATGAGCTCTTTTCTAATCGTTGAAAGGATTTTTGGATCGGGGATATTTTAAATTTTACGTTTATACTTGTTCTATCCATCGAGAACTGTACTTTTTGTCTAAATGAACGTATACGCAAAATCTGTCTATGATCAGTTGAGTAGTACAGTTACCGGCACGAGTCGTGAGCACACTTTTTATTGGTCGATATGACTTTGACCACGCTGACGCTGCATGTGATTGGTTCGTCAGTCGATGCTCGTCGTCTATTGGGTTCGCACGTATCATTCGACTACCGTATACTTCACGTACCGTTACCGTATTTGTGGTCACGTCTCGTGCCGGTATCGAATGAAATCGTACAAAGCAATCTCACTCACACTAATAATGTGTAAGTGAGATTGTTTGCTGTATACTTAGAATAATAATATACCGTTTTACGCCTGACCAAAATCATGTTAAGGTTTAACAAACAATGTTGCCATAGTAACAGAATAATAACGAATAAAGGTCATCACACACTATAACGGCACTGCAACGGCATAGCTACAGCACGGCACCGCCTGAAATAGAAGCTACAGATAGCCGGTAGCCTGCTTACCACTCGTCGCCGGCGAGGTGCAAGCTCGCAGTCCGCGCACCACCCGTGAGGTGCAAGCTTATTTCATCGTCTTTATGTGCGAGCTGACCTCGAGCTTACAGCGCGCCGACTGCGAGTCGAGTTGCAGCAAGAGCGCTTACAGCCAGCCGTTGGCTTTTTCATTTTGCCACTATGAAATGTATTATACGACCACGTTTTAAAGCTCATATTTGAATGACAACTTAATTGCTGGGTTGGAGCCGTTACCGTGACGGTATAGTGTGTGATGAGCTTAAGACGTTGTATTTTTGTTACTATGGCAACATTGTTTGTTAACTAACATATAATTTGGGTCAGGCGTTTTAATAATCTCAGTTGGAGCGATACCTTAGCACGAATTACTGATGTACTGATTCATAAGTGGAGTTAGATAATTTGACAAATTCTATGCGCTGTCATTGCCACTTCCGAGATCGTGGGTTCAATTCTTGCTCAGTGCTAATATGTATTTGTGTGTCTATTCACATCTCGGTGTTTCTATGTATAATATTATGTATTTTTTGAAAAAAAAGGATCTATTATGTTTATCCATGTTTTGGTACAAGTACATAGTACAAGGTCTGCTTAGTTTGGGTCTAGGCAGTGATGTTTTAGGTTTTTTTTTTTTTTTTTTTTATTATTTTAATGCACAAAACACATTACAATCGTAAAAACATTAATAATTAATACATTGATTTGATCTAGATCGTAACGTACAGAGTATGCGCAACACAGGAAAATCAATCTATTATCAAACACTATACATAACAATCTCTAATACATTCATGTTTAATATCTAATTATCAGGTCAGGTTTGAACGCCTCAGGCACTCCTAACTGGGATGTGAAGCATCCAAACCCAGACCACTATGAAGAATGTTTTTCACAATAGTAATGAAACTGTTAAAGTTGCGATCACAAATGTCTAATAATTTATTGGCTCTCGCCATGTCGTTATATTGGCGGGCCATCCTTGTCAGTGGATTGTAATAGGAGATATTATTTTTGTAAAGTTGAAGAGCAAATAGGTTTGTATCATTAGCCCTACGGGCACTGAATTTAATATTAAAACTGATTTGAGAAAGTAACTCTGGTGAATTAATAATATAATGTATGATTTTCGGTTCCAGAATATTATCTATATATTAATACGTGATTGAGTTTGAAGGAAATTTCGCACATTTAGCATTGTAATATTTGGAACCCTAAAAGTTTATATGTAGAAAAGTGCAGAAATATAATTTTTTAAATATTTATTTGTTATCCAAAAAAGTCCTTTAAGGGGTTACAGGGGCTTCAGTACCTATATGTGTTTACCTCGGGAAGTATATACAATGGCAGTTTAAGTTAGTATCGTGATCAATGATTTAAAACAAAACGTCAACAACTTTATGAATTTTGGTCCAAATTTGACCACTATATGTCCTCTAGTTATTATAATAACTTATGTTCTCTGTATTTATTAGAATTCCTCTTCCTATGGGTTTGTCCTGATAGTATCTACACGATGGTCACCACATTCCTCGTATATGGCATTCGTATCACTGTCTGTTGCTATCCAACTTCAGGTGGAGTTTATAGAAAAAATTGGCTTTCTAAACAGTTGGAAACTTTCACTCCGTTCTAAATCCGCGGGGCGCTGCTAGTATAGACAAAATTAATTAATATGATTTTAAATTAAAAATTGTTACTTATGTTCTCTGTATTTATTAGAATTCCTCTTCCTATGGGTTTGTCCTGATAGTATCTACATGATGGTCACCACATTCCTCGTATATGGCATTCGTATCACTGTCTGTTGCTATCCAACTTCAGGTGGAGTTTATAGAAAAAATTGGCTTTCTATACAGTTGGAAACTTTCACTCCGTTCTAAATCCGCGGGGCGCTGCTAGTATAGACAAAATTAATTAATATGATTTTAAATTAAAAATTGTTTTATAACATTAATATAATTTTAGGAAAAACGTAAATGAAACTTGACTTTCTTACCTCCATTTATTCATATAACCATATAATTAATAACTATGTATTAATATTATCCCACTAATATTATAAATGTGAAAGTTTGGATGGAAGGATGGATGTTTGTTACTCTTTCCCGCCAAAACCACTAAACCGATTAAGATTTTTTTTTACGTAGGCAGCTGAAGACCTGGGTTAACACATAGGCTAATTTTTATTCCGACATTCCCACGAGATCGGGACTTACGCGGGTGAAACCGCAGGGCGCTGTTAGTTAAATATAGTAGTTTTTACACAAGGACAGAAAGAGACTTTATAAGTTATATGATGAAAGAAATTACAATAATAGTGAACAATTTCACATATATGTCGAAGAATACTCTAAATTGTTTAGGAAGCTTTGTAAATTAGCAAAGTCTCGTTTTCTGAGTTTAAAGATTAAAAGTAGCGATGATAATGTTAAGACCCCTTGAAACATTATTAATAGTGAGACTGGGAAACATCACAACCAAGGGAATGAATTTAGTTTGAAAATTAACAACAAACAAGTAACGTCAGATATAGAAGTAGCCTCTGTTTTTGAGAACTTTTTTACTAATATTCCTGTGTCGACTACTAAATCTTTGAACTCCTCACCAGCTCTTGCAGAATCAATTTTGAAGGAGAATGTTGATAGGGATGACAGTGTATTTAGGTTTCAACATGTCAGTCCTTTTGAAATTATCAAAGCTTTTAACACGCTAAATCTAAAAAAAAACAGCCGACAACTGTCATTACTATAGTTGCTAGTCATTTATCATTTATGTTTAATCAGTGCGTAGATAGTGGTGTATTTCCTAGATGAAATCAAGTAAAATCATTCCATTGTTCCAGATTTGGCAGTACTTCAGACCCAACTAACTCTAGACCAATTTCTGTACTACCAGTATTCAGTAAAATTTTTGAAAAAATCGTTTATAATCAAATGCGAAGTTTCTTTAATTGCCGTAATTTGTTACATAATAAGCAATTCGGTTTTACAAGGGGTAGCTCCACAACTGATGCCGGTGTAGAGCTTGTAAAACATATATTTGATGCCTGGGAGGATGCCCACGATTCTCTAGGCATTTTTTGCGATTTATATAAAGCTTTTGATTGTGTTGTTCATGAAACTCTGATCAGTAAATTATATCACTATGGTATCAAAGACACGGCGCTGGATCTTCTTACTTCTTATCTAAGTAATAGGATTCCGAAAGTCGATATTAATGGCAAGCTATCTTCAGGGTCTGTGGTAAAAATGGGAGTTCCGCAGGGATCTATACTTGGGTCATTTTTGTTCTTAATCTATATTAATGACTTACCTTATATTGTTAAGAACAACCACGAGATAGTGTTGTTTGTGGATGATACTTCACTCATATTTAGGCTAAAATGTTATGTGTTATGTGTACAAATTTTGACTACGTAAACGATGCTATTTCGAAAGTGTTTCGCTGGTTTAACGTTAACATCTTACTTCTTAATGGAGAAAAAACTAAATGTATCCGGTTCACTACTCCAAACGTTAAACAGGTGAAAACAACTATACGTATGTATGTACTATATATATGAAGACGAGTTGGAACTAGTGAATACCACAAAATTCTTAGGCATTACTCTTGATTCTAAGCTTCAATGGGGCCCTCATATTAATAATAACAATTTTTATTTTTATAACACGAAATACAGATATGCAAAAACAGATAAGCAGATAAAGATACGATAGTTACAACTAGAAAGTAGAACATAGAAAAATATGTTAGATTGTAAAAATCTGTATACTTAAAATAATAATAAATCTGTATACTTAAAATATTGATAAATTATCGAATAGACTCAGCTCAGCAGCATACGCAGATAGAAAAATTCGTGAACTGACTGATGTTGAAACAGCCAGATTAGTTTATTTTAGTTATTTTCATAGTATAATGTCTATTTGGTATTCTACTGTAGGGGAATGCTGCCGATATTTAATCTATCTTCGTGCTGCAGAAGAGGGCTATTCGAGCAATTTATAACTTAGGCAATCGTGATTTACTGAGGCAGAAATTTAAAGAAATTAACATAATGACGGTGGCGTGCTAATATATTTTTGAAAACCTAATTTACCATCATAAAAATAAAGATCACTTGTAATAAACATAAACTTGTTGTACTTGCCTCTAGGCTCCAAAAAATTAACAAGTCGTTTCAAGGTCAATGTGTGCGATATTATAATAAAATCCCAGATAATATTCAAATGTTGAGTCCAAACAAGTTTAAGTCCACAGTAAAACGACAGCTATGCCTTGAGGGCTGTTACTCAATAGTGGATTATATGCAGGATAAAAACGTTTGGGATGGGATTGTATTGGACTCACAGGCTATTTCATGTAGTTAATAGAAATGTAATGTGAGCTAATATGTTTCTTAATTTTCATCTCTTATGTTTTTCTTTTCTTCTTTTTAATTTCTCCTTAATTTTCAGTTTCCCTGTTGTCATATTCTTTTCTTTTTAGTTTAATTACTTTTAATTTTTAAAAACATAATAGCACACCACAAAATGATGTGATATTTACTAAATATTGTTAAAACTGTCTGATTTTTTTTAAAAAAGTGGCCGTGAGTTTGTTTGCCCGATTTCTTCTCACAAGGCTCAACCATTTGGAAACAGGCTGTTATAGATCGAAACAGGCAGATGTGATATTATGTTATCCAATTTTATTTTTCTTTAATAATTTTACATTTGACGAAGCAAACTATTGTTGCGGTGACTCTGTGTGTGTTAATCTATAATTTTTAATTATAATAATTATTGATTAAATCGACGATTTCGAATAATTGATGGTCAATTTTATGAAATAAAGATATTGAATTTGAATTTGAAGTAAATAATACAAGTGACAAACACCTATAATACACAGTAGGTTAATACACTATAGCATCTTTATATTCCTGAATTTAATAGCATTAAGTTTCACAAGTGTTCAGATATAAAGTTAAAAGATTAATTTATCCATAGCGAATTTATCCTAGACCAAAATGTAAGGTAATTCACCTCACCAAACTATTTCCATTAGACCGAAAGACAGAGACAACGCTATTTAATTAGAGCTAAAGAAAAAGAGAACTTGTGTTTTCTCGCTCCCACTTTTGAACTAAACGTAATTTGTATGCTAAACTGAAATTATGGTTAGACTGAGTAGGGTAACAATGCGTTTATTACTTTTAGTACCAAGAGTCCGAACTTACATTTGATCCCTAGTTCGTGTCGATTCTGTGAGAAAGGCCAATAAATAACAATTCACGGTAATTTATGATGAAAAGTTATTTCTATTTTTATAAAAATTGTCAGAACTGACAAAATTTTAGAAACTTTTTTGACAGATTGCACTTCTAATTTCAGGAACAGCTTAGAGAACTCTCAAATACGGCATGCCTGTGGCTGATGTTAACTTTGTAGTATATTTAATAGGACAATATTTGCTTAAGTAACTTTTGAAAGGATGTAAGTAGGCAACCCCAACACTTCTTTTTTCCTTTTCCGACTATACATACAGAAAGGAGCATAAGCTATAAATTAATCCCAGATCTTTCAATGTGAAATTTTGGCTACCTAGTCCGGGACACTTTGTATATGGCGTACACATGAACTTTAGTAGACAAGTAAAAATTAAATTTTAATACGTACTTTGACTTTAGAAGTATTCAAAATATCAAAGTACCTACCTGACCGGGGATCGAACTCAAACCAAATAATTAATAATCCTTACTATAATATTATAAATGCGAAAGTAACTCTGCCTGTCTGTCTGTCGCCCTTTCACGCCAAAACTACTGAACCAATTTAAATGAAATTTGGTACACAGATAGTCTAGAGCCTGAGAAAGGACATAGGACTACTTTTTAATGCGAAAAAGGGGTGTAAGGGGTTGAAAGGTGGGGATGAAAAGTTGTATGGAAGTATCGTCATATTTAGAGCTAGAAGCATGAAACTTATTTTTTAGGCTGTTGATTCGATATAAATACACTATTCCACGCGGACGAAGTCGCGGGCACAGCTAGTTTAATATAAATCAATCAGAGACAAGATGACGATATCTGAATGTTGGTTTGTGAATAAATACTGTCCTATATATCGTTCTGAAATCATAGTGACCCTACCTAGGGTTATTGCACACATTGTGAATGATGGAACCTTTACCGCTTTTATGATAATTGAAACAGTAATATATGCAGCTTGTAAATTTTGCATAAAACGTTTTACATATTATACCTCAAGGTGTAAAAGTCTTAACTATATTTTAGCAAAATAAAAGCGTAAATAGACATAATAATAATCATCACAAAATAATGTCGTAATTATATTTAAAAGGCCCGTGTGAGTTGGCGATGCGGTGCGAGTAGGCCCCGAAAACGTACAACTGTCCAGATCGGCATTATACTGACAAACAGGCCAAGTATATTTAGTTATTAAGTACTTATTAGTATTATCGTGGGAGAGTCATGCTTCGGCACGTATGGGCCGGCTCGACCGGAACCACGGCCTCACAGAAAACCGGCAGTTAAGCAATGTTTGCATTGCTTTTCGCCGAGTGAGTGAGGTTACCGGAGGCCTTAACCCTTCCCCCTCCCCCTCCCCTCTTCCCCTATTCCAACCTTAAAGGCCGGCAACGCACTTGCGACTCTGGAGTTTAGGCTAAAGGCGGCGGTAGTCATTTACCATCAGGTGACCCGTCTGCTCGTTTGCCCCTATGCCATAAAAAAAAAGAAAAAAATTAAGTAGTGCATCTTGGAAGTCAATTTTAATGTGCTTCTAATCGCCGTATCTAAATGAAACTTTGAACAATACATACTACAATTTGGTATCTTGGAAGTCTTGGAACTGAACTTATGATGGAGCCAGGAGGTGGATAATAGAACCCTTTAGTAGCTATTAATAAACCCCTCGAGTTTGAACTCATGTGATTCGTTTTGACGAGTCCAATAGATTTAATTTATCCCCCTTTTCTTTTTTGAAGAATAGTTTATTGATTTATTCGAAATTTCGATCAAAGTTTTCACTACTTAACCTAACTAATTGTATGTTTATTTGTGTCTTATTACGCCCTAAGTCTTTTGCACCCCGTCAAACCGCCCTGCCCCTCGTCCTCAACCGGTCATTATAAATTAGGACATAATGTACCTTCCCGAAGAAGAGGCACCAGGCGCCAGAGAGCGCAGAATGATCTCCAGCCTCCATGAGCGCTGGCCTGGGGGTAACGGGTGAGGCTACCTGTTACCCTAGCAGAAGCAGGCCTGAGACGGTGGCACGACGTGTTCGGAAGGAGGGCAAGGCCCTCCGCTACATATGGTGTGGCTGCCTTCTATTGAGGGCGGCCAAAGTCTGCTAGGGTTCTCGGGGACTTCCTTCCTAGGGTATACCCGAGTCCCTTGCGATAGACTCACTTGTGACGGAACACCGTGTGGTTTTAGTCGGTTCGATTCCGACATACCACTTCACCAATAGCCATGGTGAGGTGATGACCCGTGGGGGATTTAACACGAAAAAAAAAAGGACATAATGTACCTTTCATTTATAAAAAAGTAGTACTATTTAAATCTACATTAACGCGACCGAAGCCAAAAACTGTTATTTTATAAGCAAAATTTGCAATCTCCTTTTGAAACAACGATGATCGTAATTTACAATTGACAGTCCAATAATTTTAAAGCAAATAAGTAAGTATGTTTCTCAAAAGAATTAGCAAGCTGAAGTGGCAGTGGGCCGGCCACATTGCCCGTAGAACCGATAACCGCTGGGGTAGACGAGTTCTGGAGTGGAGACCACGTCAAGAAACGTAGTGTAGGACGCCCTGCGGCCAGGTGGAGTGACGATCTGCGCAAAACGACGGGTAAAAATTGGATGAGAAGAGCTGACGATCGAGCTCAGTGGCGTTCATTAGGAGAGGCCTATGTTCAGCAGTGGATAATGAAAGGCTGATGATGAAGGTATGTTTATTTTTGAACTGTATTATTTAAATATAGATTTCTGGACGGTGTTATTTATATAATGTGTAACAGGGTTTATTTCAAAGGTATCAATATATTATACGCGCGATCGCTTATCCAAAATAACCATGCCATTTATGAAAAATTGCTTCGTTGAGAAATAAATTGTGCACGGCAACTTAACAATGGCCTCGCTGAACTGTGTCCAATACATTTTGAGTTCACTTAATTGAACATATTGTTGTGGCAATAATTCATGCTGTGCTTTTATAAAATTTTATGTAGTGCTTGAGAATTTTTAAGTGGTGTTTGGGAGGTATCATATTGAGATTTGAATGATATTATAGGACTAGAAATATAATTATAATATTGTGACTAGAATTCTTTAAAACAAAATTTTGATTTAACATGGAGGTCAGACAAAGCGATTCTTCGACGTTCTTAGCTCTACTCTTAGGATTAGAATGATTAAATACTGAAGCTAAAGTTTTCGAAGGAAGTAACACACAGTAGAAATGTCGAGCGTGACTCCTTCCATTGAATTGAAATTATGAACAAGAATTAAAATCTAAAGTAATATTTAGGAATATTGTGTCACTTATCACCGTGAAGCCGAGCGAATAAGAATGAGAATTAAAAAAATATCGATATTTACATTCACTGAGGAGCTAAACCATGCCAACAACTCCGAGTCATCCGAAGGTATAGCAAAGAATAGAATGATTAAAACCTGAAAGCTACTAAGCTACTACAACAAGACATAGGCAAGAATAAATTCAGCCCCAGAGCTAATATGTTTTTATCTACCTACTGTCGTTTCTGTCTTTCTTTCATATTTTAATTTTATCTTGTTTTGTTTTCAGTGCTTACTCCATACTTTTAATGGTTAATTTTACTATACTTACTTTTAATCTTAATAACATAGTAGCGCACGATAAAACAGTATTGTATTATATTATTTCATTATATATGTATTAAATTAACTATCTGGTGATGTAAACGAGTGCCCGTGGGTTTGTTTGCCCGATTTCTTCTCACAAGGCTTATCGACGATCGATATAAATGATTTGACGATAGCAAATTATGACGTCAAAAGTTTTTGTTTCATACATGTTTCTACAAAACATACGCATGGGCGTAGCGAGAGGGCTGAGGGAGGGCAGCTTTGGTATGCTTACGAAGTATTAAGTTTATTAAAGTTATTTTATTCCGAAACGAAGAAAACAATTTAAGATTGGCCCCCTTTTTTTCTGTACCAAAAGCTGGGTACACCCATGAACATTTTTTACATTTAATAAAGGGAAATTAATTGGACTTGACTGTTAACGACCATAATGTTTGCTATGTTTAAGTATTTATAACAGTTTTTTGGACGTTTCAACACAATATAACGTTCCTTTCAACGCCATCCAAGTTATTTAAAAAAAAAGCCTAATTTATATTAAAATGCTTTTCATATTAGTTTTCTAAAGCGATCAAAATGCTTTCAGAACGTCGCATTAAGGTGTCATATTAACGAAAATTGAAAATAATTGTCGCCTAATTACTTTCCAACCTCCCCCTCGCTGATGATAGGGGGTGAATTAGACCCCTGAGCGATGACATGCAAAATATTTTGTTAAATAAAGAGCTATAATGCGGTGCTAATGGCTCGGAGAATTAAGTCTGTTTCTTAATGGTGATTTACTTAGACTAGTGAATAAATGATTTACGATTTCGAGGGACAGTAGCCGGTAGCTCATTTTTTAGAGTATCTACTACGTTCAGAAAAAGTGTGGTATTAGTGATGTAGCCATTATAAAAATGTTATAGTAAGTTGTAGTCTTATTTTAGGAGCGTCATTTATTGTCGACAAAAAGTTGTCTTAGCCTGAAAAAAAAAATCAAAAGAGGTTTTCTTAAAAAAAAAAACGGTTTTTTTCAGTAGATTTTTTTATATCTTGATTTTAAATAGTTTCACTTATATCAGTCCTCTATTTTATATAATATTAGCTATTCGGTCAATTTGTCAAAATAGGATTTCTGTTTTATATGTATGTTTATTATGTATTCTGTGGTACCACCTTGTTATGGGTCAATATGAGTTGTTTCTGCAAGGGTAGAAGGTAGGTATGTATATATCCCAACATGCTAATTTTGCAGCCAGACCTATCCGAGCGTGAAACAAATATTTGTGTAACATAATTGGCACTGCAAACTGAACAAACATATGTTAAACCTAAAGTTGGGCGATAACACATTATGCAGATTCTGTCGAGAGACAGAAGAAATTGCAATGCATATTCTATGCTTTTGTGGCCAACTAATGCGGCACCGAAGTATTAACCTAGGGTTGCACATCATGCAACCGTAGGAAATATAAACAATCACTGGTGATATGATCTGGAGGTTTTTCGAAGCCATAAGTTTGAGCAGTGAACTTCAAAGCAAGAGTGCACTACAAAAGACCAAAAATGGTCGAGGTAGCACTAGGCACTTAAAACTATAATAATAACATAATTGGTTATTCTGAGCCTAAAAGTTTTGTATTTTATGAACTAATAAATATTTATAGTACACATGTATAAAAATCCTTGTCATATAAAACTAATTACAATAGTTTGTAATGTCGAAGTGATGTTGTAAAAATAATTGTTATGATTTTATATTTATCTGGTCTCAAAAAACAGAAGTCATCGTATGTTTTATAGTTCTGGTTGCTGGACAAGACATGCAGCGTCTTTCTTTTTTGCTAGTTGTATAAAAACTAGACTAAAAATATATAATTATATTTCAAAATATACTCTTTCAAAATGCTATTAATGATAGATTGACTCAACGTGTCGTCACCCTTTAGTGGTTTGCTTTATTAAGTATAAGTACGTACATAGTCTGACATTTATCGTAATTAGTTTTTATGTTTATTCATTATTTTTCTTTTGATTTTTGTGTTAATTAATATTTGGTTGTTTTCCTATGATCTAATATTTACTATGAAAGTTTTAAATAATTTATTTTTTATTGTCTGATAGTCTAATCCGATATCTTATCAAATCAGATCAGATATCGTTTCCTGACCTTTTCGGTTAATATATTTGGATTTCTTAATTACCGTTTTTGAACTTTTTAACTTGTTTTAGAATTTTAATTTACTGGAAAAAAGAGGTCGTGAGATTTTCTTGCATGTCTCTTTTCGCATAGTTTTAACATGAACAGGTTTAACTGTAAATCAATGATTTCTGATTTTCGTTTGAACGGTGAATTGAGTTTCCAATTGTGGTGCTTGCTGGCTTAGACTTGATTATTACCGTTCATTGCATGGTGATGACGATGCTGCTCATCTGTTTCAAAGCTACTTCAAACTATTTTGAAGTCACCTGTATGGAAGAATTGGATGGGATGACTCTGGCGGGCCTCGCCTTCATTTTTTATGTTAGGAAGTTATATCATCTTCCTGCTCTTTTCCCAATTTTCATTAGGGTCAGCGCAACGTGTAAACATTGCGAAGGGTTTTGGCTCATTCCTTTTATGGTCAGTAATTACTATGTATGTCCTTTGTCTACCTTTCACTACACTTTCACACATTTCTATGGTTTTTTTTTTTGTAAAACCCATTAATAAATTATTAAATATAAATGTATTTCTAAATCTTAGCGTTCAGAACTTATGTGTTAAATGGATATATGTGATATAAGGACAAGCGTATTTGAAGCTTTTTTTTACTTAACACAGACAGTTAAAACAAACACATACACACACTACTAGTATTCTTGTTAACCCCTCCACCTAACCTAAATGCTTGTGTTAGGAACGGGTCCACGTTGGTAAAACAATAACTGGAGTCAAGTCGCAAATCAGACGCCACAGCCATTATTCTCTTTTTTATACCACGTGGCAAACAAGCATACGGGGACGGTCCAGAGGACTCGCGTATGCGTTGCCGACGCTTTGAAAACCTATACTTACACCCCTTTCTTGAAGAATTCCATAGTTCCTCGGGAAATCCTACGCTATTCTTTTTTTTTGTGGGTTAGGGGGCAAACAAACAGACGGGTCACCTGATGGTAAGCGACTACCGCCGCCCATGGGCACCTGCAACTTAAGTAGTTGAGTAGGGGAAGGGGGGAAGAGGGAGAGTGCGGGTAGGAGGAGAAGAGGGGGAGAGGAAAGGGTTAGGGCCTCCGGTAACCTCACTCACTCGGCGAAAAGCAATGGAGCATTGCTTCACGGCCGGTTTTCTGTGAGGCCGTGGTATCACTCTGGTCGAGCCGGCTCATACGTGCCGAAGCATGGCTTTCCCACAGTTGGTTCTAGTTCATTGAAATACATAAATACTAAACAAAGTATATGGGTACAGAGTTGGTATCTTATTTCGTTTCTTCCAACTTGGCAAACGCATCATTAATCATTATTATATTTTGTTTTGCAGAGACTGAATGCTTTTAGAGCTATTATTTTTCTACAATGGCAATCAATTTAGCTTTTACTCTGAGTTTTTCGTTGACGATTATCTGTTATTTTCGTTGTTGAAGTCTTGAGATTATTAGATTAAAGTTTTCTAGGGCATAAGGCACTATTCATTTTATTTCTATGTAGTTGGTCAAAACATGGCTTTTAAAAGTCATATATTGTTCATTTCAAAGTAAAGGCTGTTCGATTTTAGCAACATTAATAGTTAAAAGTCACAGTTATTTGTAATTTAAGTTACTAAAAGTCGCAAAAACAAAAAAAAATGTCAGTCGTAGGACTGTACGTCAGAAGTGAAAACACAACTTCACAATGTATTTGCATATACATATACACACACACACATCCGTATATATATAATTAGGTTAAAAATAAAAAGTAGGTAATAACATTTCTAAATGTATACATAGGGTACACTGGAAGTTCTGCGCTCCTGGCCGTTCATAAATGTTTGAATTTCAAATGTTATATTTTTTTAAATATAAGAAACTCAGCTCCGTCTTACGAATTTTCGATCAGGTCACGTGTCCTGACGGGAGTTTAACATTATTTACCAATCCCAAAAACTGCACAACGCCGCTAAAGAAGTTTTCACTTCAAAAATAAATGTCGTAAATGTAAAAAAGAACTTTGCTATAAAAAGCTGACAGCTATTTTTATTCACACTTTTTAAGTTAGTTGTTTAATTTTAAATGATGTATAAAGTTACTACCATTAAAGTTTATTTTTATGTAGTCATAAGGATAAAAAGAAACGTGTTTTATTTAAGTGGTGAACTTAAAATAAATTGCGTGTGTTTCGTAAGCTTATCTATAAAAACGTAGAGCATTCATAACCTCACCGTTATATGTTAAAAAATTTTTTTATTGAGTAACACAATAGGCATTTGTCTTTCAACTCACCTGATGGAGAGTGACGAAGTAGACGAAGTAGGTACACGCCTATCTAAGAGAAATCTATTCACTCTGCTCTTGAACGTCCCAGGAAAACCGGCCATGAAGCAATGTTTCGTTGTGTTTCGCCGAGCGAGCGAGTGAGGTTACTAGAGGCGGAAACCCCTCTCACCCCCTTCCCCTACTCCCACCGTAAAGGTACCGTACGCACTTGTGACTTTTGAGTTGCAGGTGCCCATGGGCGGTAATAGTCACTTACCATCAGGTTACTCGTCTGCTCGTTTGCCCCCTATAAAATCAAAAAAAAAATTACCCAAGTTTAACGTTTTACAGCATTTTAAATGTTGCAGATTGCGTTTGATACTTTATTCTAAATCAATTTGCCATTATGTGTAGTTTATTTATTATTATTTATTATAAACTTCATATAACTTAATTTTCAGTACATAATTTTTCTTTTTTGTTATACCGATTCATTTCCACGAGTAATCCTGAAAAGAAATATTTTCTCTTAATTTATTCAGGTATTAAATCCTCACATTATATTTTTTTTTTACAATTGCCAACCTTTAATTTATTCGACTTAACAAAGGTTCAAAATAAGCGGCACTTTAACATTCTCATAATATATTATTGCACTATTTACGTCACCAATGGGATTAGGGCTGTCACTGTGAATAAAATTGAAATTTGTCCTTAATTTTAAGTTTAACAAAAGTTAAATTTTTTTTTGTTTGAGTACTTGGAGAACAATCAAGAGCTCGGTCGAGGTACATAGCCCTTACCTTATCTTTTAATTACTGAAAATAAGAAAGGTATTTCTTGTAGGCAGATTACCGAGTTAGTTATTTTTTGGCTGTTAATAAAGCGTAGCGTTGAGAATTGTTTTTCTACTTTTGGGTTATATTTTCCAAATACCGTTTCTTTTCAAACTGTAGTAATGTAGTTTTCACTGATTCATGGACCTACAAATTCAGTTACCTCATATAACAAGAGTCACTAATAAAATAAATATGAAGAATAATCACGTTTTATTAGCTAATAAAATATTTTGTGAAACTGTGAAGTTTGCTAAACGGACAGTTAAAAATATCTTAATAAAGCTATTTATCTTGCAGTATATGCAACATTACAATGTATTATTTGTAGTTGCATATAAAATTAATAATAATAATAAAAAATATCTTTATTGTACACCAAAAAGAAAACAAACAAATATACAGAAACAGATTACACATAAAATGCACAATGGGCAGCCTTATCACAAGAAGTAATATCTTCCAGGCAACCTTTGGATGGACAGGTATGTAAAGGTTTACGTGGGTGATTTGGTGTCGAAAGGTCATAGTCTCACAGTAGAGCATTATAGGGTGGAATATCACTTTGTAAGACACTTTTCTTTCCCATTTATTGGAACAGGGATCTAAATTAATAAGAAACAAGTTTTAGAGACAGATGTTGAAATTACAAGTGCATAAATAACAAGTGAATTTCTCCAATTATTGGAGAAATTCACAGAATTTAATTACCCATTGTATATGGCATTCGTGGATTACTCAAAGGCTTTTGACAGTATAACTCATAATTCTATTTGGAAAGCACTAAAAGCAAGCAATATAAATAATACATATATAAATATTCTAATAAACATATACTCAAAAAGTAAAAGTCAAGTAAAATTAGAAAGAAGAGGTGAAGAAATTGAAATAGGAAGAGGAGTAAGACAGGGAGACCCTTTATCGCCTAAACTATTTATAGCAGTACTAGAGGGTATCTTCCAAAAGATCGACAGGAAAAACAAAGGTATCTGGATAATGGATCAACACCTGACACATTTAAGGTTTGCAGACGACATTGTGCTTTTAGCTAAAACATCAAAAGAATTAGAGAACATGATACAAACCTTGAATAGTGAGAGCAAAAAGGTTGGTCTGGAAATGAACCCAAGCAAAACTAAAGCTATGACTAACAACTATAAAAAACCAATATTTGTAGATGGAAAAGAAATAGAATATGTAAACGAATACGTCTATCTTGGTAAACAAGTCTCGTTCAGTACAAACAGGAACGAAGAAGAAGTAGAGCGAAGAGTTACCATTGCATGGAATAAGTTTTGGGCACAAAAAGAAATTTTAAAAGGAGACTACAGCTTAGATCAAAAAAAGATGATAATAGATACGTGCATATTGCCAAGCCTAACTTACAGCAGCCAAACGTGGGTTTATACAAATAAAATAAAAAACAAACTAATAACTACACAACGAGCTATGGAAAGAAGCATCTTAAAAATAAAGAAAATTAAAAAAATTAGAAGCGAAAATATAAGGAAGAAAACCAAATTAACAGATGCTCTGGAATACGCTTTGAAGCAAAAATGGCGATGGGCTGGACATATCTGTAGAGTAAAGGACAAAAGATGGACGCTGCAAGCGACAAAGTGGAAGGGACCGCTAGGGAAAAGACACGTCGGTAGACCAAAAAAACGATGGGCTGAAGATATAGTGGAGATCGCGGGAAACGAATGGATGGAGATAGGCCAGGACAGAGATAGATGGAGAAAAATGGAGGAGGCTTTTACCCGAAAGGGGTCCGAAATAAAGTCTTGATTAAAAATAAAAGAACTACATAGCACTACTAACACACATATGTAATGTAAACTTTTTTCGGAATAAACAAAGCTTTATTATATTATTATAAATAACAAGTATTTCGGTTTAAAAGAAACCCTTAAAGGTAAAAAACACTTTCAAAGAAAAAAGAAACTTAATTTAAAATGTAAAAAACTACATTATTTTGAAAGAAATTGTTGGGTAATTTTAAATTTGACGATTGATGACGAAACATTATGACGACAGCGATTTATTCCTTTTTTAGTTTCATTTTTTTTATAATTTTCCAGCAAAATATAACATTATCTGCCCATACACTGCTATGCTATTTCTACCAATTTCATTATATTTAGAAAAGCTGAAGCTAGTCATTCTTAATGGTAAATACTAATAAAATACTATCCAAGTTTAATCGTTGTTCTATAAAAGCAAAGAAGCTGAGATGTTAAGTTTAAATCACACCAAAATAGCTTTAGTTTACGGATGTTTTACTGCTTTAAATGAGAAATAAACCAAGTTTTGATATGTCTTATATTATGTCGGTTTGTTTCTTTTATGATATGATACGAGTAAGTATGTGTGATTATCACATCATAAACTCGTACTGATTTTGTAAGTTGACTGTGATTTATTTTTATTTGATTCACATTGTAAAATTGTTTAATAAGAATGTCATAATGTAAGCTACAATTGGTACAAAACTCGTACAACCAGGATTGTAGACACAGGCAAAATAACCTTCAAGTTACTAGTAACTGGTAATGCTCAGAAACTTAGCTTGTTACAGGTGAAACTTATGCGTAAACAAACACATAATACGTATACCTCATTTTATTTTATTTATTTGAGACAAAACACAGTTACATGTTATAGTGGTATAGTGTATTTCATTTCTAGAAATGGTGACCATATAATCTGTACTATTGTTCGCGGATTAACAATGTAAAATTAAGAAGACGGTCTGATTGTGAATGTAAATAGAGAAAGGTGTAAAGGTGCTATTCAGGTACTAATTAAACAGCAGACAAAAGTTCGAGAACTAGTCTTTTAAATTGTGGGTTAGAAATAGCAAATATATCGACTTCAATAAAATGTGTGTTATGTATCCACAAGGTGACGAAGAGCTGCTCGGATCGTTGCGTTCGTTTTGCAAGTCCCTACCTGTGTGAAACAGTCGAGCCACGCTCAACAGCTACGCTCACCTTCCGTGTATGGACACTTTTAATCACTACATAACACAAATTATTAATATCTAATATCGAGGCAATCCAATATTTTTAATATGAAATGGAATTGGCGTTTGTCTTCCATCTCACCTGATGGCAAGTGACGAAGATGGTACACGCCTATCCAAGCGAAATCTATTCACTCTATATGTTGTTATAAAAACTATGCAGCATCATAGCGACAAGAAGTAGACGTCTAGATTCCAATTAAAATTACTATATTTTTATAATAATTGTTCATAAGGAACTTTTGACCGATAACAGTTCAAGCCTCCATTTCCATCAATGTACTCGATATTACAATGTAGAAGTTGATCATATTATTACACCAAAAATAATGCTTACAATTTAAGTTCGTGACAACCCTGAGTAAAGGTAAAGTAGGGTTAATAATGTCGCGAGGATCAAAAGGGCTTTGTCAAGCTACATTTGCATAAGTAAATGTATAATTTGATAAGGACCTACACGTTAAATCGTGGGCCCAGTATGTAAGCGAAGCCTTTTTAACGTGTGTTTTGTACAAGAATTTAACAAAATTATGCTTGTGAGTTTTGACGCCAAAAATATTTGAGAAGGCGTGTCAGCTGGACTTATTGAGGTTCATCTTTAGAGACTTGGTTACCAACAAAAAAAGGGAGAGGTTTCATGAAATATTTTTATGTATATTTAGTGATAATTCTTTACCACTTATAAATTAGTTGGGAAGTCGGAGTTGAGACACTATTTAGGCCATCTGATCCCAAAACAAAAACATACCTAAATATTATAGATAAATTACACCCAGACACATAGAACAAATTAATTTTTTTACTCATCACACAATTATTTGTCGTGGGTGGGAATCGAACCCACGACCTCTGGCTCAGCAGTCAGCTTATGAGTGTTTCAAGTAGTCTGATTCGGGTTCAAAATCATCTGCAAGTATTTAAAAACCTATACCTATTATATTGCACCTGGAACTCAAGATTCACAAGTGCATTGCTGACCTTTAAGGTGGGGATAGCGGAAGGGTGGAAGAGTACAAGGGGAGGGTAAAGGTTAGGGCCTCCGGTAACCTCACTCGCTTGGCGAAACAGAATGAAAGCATTGCTTCACTACCGGTTTTCTGTGAGGCCGCGGTATCAATCCGGTCGAGCCTGCCCATACGTGCCGAAGCATAGCTCTAGTTTTAGAGATTACCCCCTGCATCCAATTTCACAAACTTTAAAACACTTACAATTAATTCCTTAGGATATATTTACTATCTGTTCCATGGAGCAACTACATCTGTCCTATCTCTGAACGTTAAAATGTATAAAAGATATTTCCAATTTGTTAGGTAAGTACTAAGAAAACGTTCTAAAATGGACGTTGTGGTTACATCAACAATTTTAAAGTTAAACGTATTTTAAAGGAGATAGATGTTTGAAATAAAAGTAAACATTGCGTAAACATGTTGTGCTCCAACATGTCGGTCAAGGCGCTTAAAGCAATCGAATATCCACGAGGTCGCTTGACCAGAACTGTAAATAATCCTGCTGCAGATTATTGTCACCAAATGGGAAGTGGGTTAATCGGTATTTTATCTTTGAACATACTGGCTACAAATATTTATAGTATTAGAAATCTACGGAAATGGATAATTTGTATTAACGGCAATAGCAAAATGTATGTACGAATTTTACCTTCAGTTAATTCTGCCGTGGTAATCGAGATAGAAGTAAATCAGAAGAGGCGCGTTTTGACGCATCTTATCTTGATTACTACTGTTAATTTATAACGGCTGCTTTGTTTTATAAAGGGGAGATGACGCCAATGAGGTGCGAAAATTGAATAGGAGAGGATCAATTCTCTCCCGCTTTGCAGATGGCGTACTGAGCGAAGGAGAACTAAAAGATCTCCCTCGCCTCTCACTTCTATCAGCACTGTTCTGGGGCGATGGGTAAGGTTAACGTAGAAGAGGCAGACAAAAGATGGTAGCGTGACGTAGGCCGCGTACGCATGCGGACGCCCACGGTTAGGCTGATTGTTCATTAGAAGTGACCAAGTTGTCCTTGGAAGTTATGCTTTACATGTGGCCAAGTAATCCTATAGAACTGAAAAGTATTTTTTTACTTAAGTTTTCATGCAGTAACCGAGAACGACGCGGCCTACTCTGCAAACAAAAATTACTTAAGTGAACCAACAAGCGCAATTCGAAAATTATCTCCTTATATAATTGAGAGGAACCCTTAAAACATTCACCATAAATACAGGTCATTAAAACTGCATTAGGGTAGCTGCACACCGTAAATCGTTTAGAAATGCAAATTTTATAAGTTATGCACTCACCATTATATATCGCGCGGTCGGCTGTAGGGAGGCCACGAGTTTAAAAATAAAGAAATTCTTTTACGTCGAAGTTTTGTAAAAATTAATATGTGGGCGTGTGAACAGTATTTCCTATATTATTAATCCACAGCGCAGAAAACAGAAAACAACTTATTCAGGTGCCGTAACGAGATGCGGAATGAATTAGTGTAACACAACACTGTTTCACGAACTAAATTCAATATTCTGTCACCAATTGGTGCTCTGAACTCGTACTTGTTAATAGCGATAGTAATATTCTATCAACCAATTAGATTGCAAGCTCTCGAACTAAATTGCAGCAGGCAAATACAAAGAGACGACGATATTAGCTTTGGTCCAATTAGTTATTTATGTTGTTGGTCTACTTGACAATCAAGTAAGTCGTAATATACGCGAGATCAATCTCGCGTTGCCTGTCATCTCTGAAGCTATACTCAACTCTACTCCTACAAAACCTTGGACCATGAAAAGTGTGTTCCTTAGTGCTTGGATCCTGGACTATAAAAAGTTTAAAAAAGTTATACATACATAAATAGATCTAACTAGTTACCTAGTCTTGTCCTTTGAAGGTTGGTAAAGATCCATTATGCACCAGACACTGCCCCACACCTCCCTGTGACGTATTATCTCCATCCCATGGTTGCCTGGAAGAGATTGCCTTGTGCGAAAAGGCCGCCAATTGTACAAACTTGTCTTTAGTTGTAAGATTTTGTATTTTCTTTTCAATACCTGGTGTACAATAAAGAGTATTATTATTATTCTCTTTATTAACATCTATAAAACATATAAATTACATTTTTAAATACATTATAAAAAAATTAAAAATAGTGTCCCACCGGTATCGAGTACAGGGACCAAGCTACCGGTGGTTAGGGTTCGAGAGACAGAAACCTCCTCACAATACGTATTGTGTCAAGAAGGACTGCCTTCTGCATCAGGCCCTTAATCCAGCTGCCTAACGTGAGCCTCTGAAGGTGTTGGTCGAGGCTCTTTGCAATCAACCCATGGGCTGATATGACTATCGGCACAATGATTGCCGAATCCATATCCCACATGTCAACCACCTCATTATTATTGTTATTATTATAAAGGTACCTGTATCGGTATCTAAACAAGGTATTATAACTAGCGTTAAATTTAATAAACTAATAAAAAGAAAAAACATTTTAAGTAAAACTTTAAAAATACTAGCATAATGCAATTCGTTTATAAAGTTTCGTGTATGTGCGATTGGCCAATGACGATTTTCCTCATGTTGAGCCAATGGCGGACGCAGCAGCCGAGCCATGGTGAATTGTCTAAGAGACTATCATAATTCAATGCGTATATAAAGGCTCGTGTATGTGCTATTCACCGTTAAGCAGTTCCGTCGTTTGGTGCAACTTCTGGATGCAGAATCAGGTTATGCTCATCATAAAAATTGCCTTTGTTATCGGAACTGAACCAATTTTGATCGCAAGTCCAACGCCTTAGCCATTACGCTACCGCTGCTATATAGATTTGACCCGAACTAATAAATTTTGCCATTAAAAAAAACTTGTAAGACAGAAAAAGATACACATAAAAACTAATGGACATAATCATCATCATTTCAGCCATAGGACATCCACTGTTGGACATAGGCCTCCCTTAACGACTTCGAAGAATATCGGATGGAAGCGGCCTCAATCCACCGACGTCCTGCGATCTTTACTAGGTCGTCTGTCCACCGCGATAATGTGCGTCCTACGCTGCGCTTTCCAGTTGGAAGTAATGAACAATTATTATCCTTAAAATTATTTGGACACCCTAGTCCCCCTCTATTCAGCATTGTGGTATTCTCGTTTTATTTCTGTGTACCGATACGCATCTATTGAACGGCCATGCTTGAGAAAATTGGAATCGATTATGTCATTTACACACCGCACTGTGGTACCCAATAGAATATCTAAAGTGTTTTGTGATATGTTAATATTAGATGTGATTTAATGAGTATTCGATGGTTATGGCTTTTATATCATGTTTTAAAGAAAGGTGTTAATCTTTCTCGTCTTGACTATGCAACCGTTATCATTGTCAGCAAACTCGTTTTCAGGGCAAAACAAAAGAATATAGGGTAAGTATCGTTCATCCCGAATAAAATAGTTCTAGAGATCGTCTTACGATCGAATTTTAACCACGGTTTTTTCACTGGCCAGTGTAACTTGAGCTGTCATTGTATAGACTTACTTACCATGACAGGTAATGACACATACTGGACGCGTGTAATTTCGTTAAGCCGTTTTAACGTAATTCTTAAAGTTGTAAGAAAAATTTTAGCTTTCTGCACTTCTTCTATATATAAACTGTAAATATTCCAAAATTCACGGTCGCGAAATTTTCTTAAAAAGGACTACAAAGAATTCTCTTCACGTATTAATATAATGATTTCTGAAGATGTGTATTGATTGACAAGTCTACATTTACACGAAAAATTAAAAAGTAAAAAAGATTTATACTGTACACTTCCTGGATTCATCATCAGACCATCAGCATCATTACCATTGTGTAGGACTCGTCAAAACGAATCATATGAGCCGAAACTCGAAGGGTTTACTAGTAGCCACTATCTCATCTAATCTAATACATCACTATTATTCTGTATTCACTGAAGAGTTCCACTATCCAACACTCCATCCTCAGCTCCAAGATGCTAAATTATAGTATTGTCATCGTTTTTTTAGTTTTAGTAAACTATGTTTTTTTCTACGTTACGATTAGGTTCGCTTGAGCTCCTATGGATAGAGTTCAAGAGAGATACGATTAGTAGGGCGTCAGTAAGAGCACTGCTATTGCGAATATTGGGACCGATGACTGCTTATCACGCGGTTGTATACCAACTTAGATGTATAGAAAATAATAAGATCTCTGAATGTAAATGTAACTTTTGACCTTTATAAATAAGTAACGAGCTAGATGAATAAAACATAAGATTTAATTTAATAACACACAGTCTGGAAATGTCCATTAGATCTTGTAAGTACAATAGAAATTTCTAGACAAAGTCTAACAATAGCCAAGTTTGGGGTATATTTAAGAGCACTATTTCGACACCGACAGGGATTTTCAACTTAAGAAACAACGATTTTCTACTTAAGTAAGATTTAAACATCATTTAAAGTAATTAAGTTCTTATCCAATGTCAGTTGTTACACTGGAATATTTAGCTAGTCAGACTTGCAGTGACATTATTACTTTGTTATATCTTCATAGCAGACAAATGAGATATTTCAGATGAAACATTTAGCATGTGTTACAAACAAAGTGAAAGTTTGTGAGGATTTATGGATGTTTGTTGCTCTTTCACGCAAAAACTAGTTAACCGATTGCGATGAACCTTGGTATGTAGATAGCTGAAGATCTGGATTAAAACATAGGCTACTTTTTATCCTGATATTCGCACGGTATCGGGACTTATGAGGGTGAAACCATGTGGCGTAGCTAGTTAATATCATGAATGCGAATGTATGTGTGTGTGTATGTTGCGATTTCACACTTTAACTACTGAACAGATCATCTTGTTGATCGGTTGTGAAAGAGTAGCAAACAAACAAAGAAACTCATGTTCGTATTTGTAATATTAGTTGAGATAGATGACAGAGACAAAGAGGCCACTAATTCTATGCTCCGTCTGATTGTAAGCTATGCACTGTATCATGTACCACCAACGGTATCATGATCTGTCCTTAATTCTATCCTAAAGTAAACCCATACTTATTCTTACTAAAACCACTTTGCCATTATAAAGAAAGTTCTCTTTGTTTTGTATTACACAATAGACATAACCGTTTTGCATAATACCTTTTAATATACCAGGATTACAACAATTATGACGTAAACTTGATTAATGGACAAAGCTTAACTAAATCTAGCTTTAAATACAATTAGGATTAAAGTTTTTGTGCTGAATATGAACGCTCATTTAGTTACATACGTGGAAGCAGTATCAAGATCTTAATGTTATGTTAATGGACTTCTGTTTTCGCAGTTAAACATGTTTAAATCCATTTTTGGTTGGTTTTTGATGCTATTTAATAGCCGTCTCACAGCAAGCACAGAAGTCTTTGTGGACACGTACAGGCTTCACGGAAATTCCTCTGGGCGTTAAGAAGTTTCTTCTGACCTACAAGAAATTGTGACAATTACTGCAGGTTTTTTTTTCTCTTACGTGCGAAAACTGGATAGTGAACTTCCTATGAGTCCGAGCTGTGCTTATACGTGTTTGATGGGCCGTGAGTTGTTAACGGATTTACTATAACAATCTTTAGATTACTTCTATTTAGACGTCTTCAAGGGTTGGGAAGAGATCAATTCCCCTAGATTACAACCAAAACTATTTAATTCTTATTTTAAGAACCGTAGTTCAAGTGGCATAACAATGTTTCGTTTACAACTACTCCATGTTGCTTTTAGATGGCCTCGTAATATTTAAATAATATTTTTCAGACTCAGTTGCGTCAGTATTTACAAGGGCCAATACCTATAGGTCACATGTCATGATGTTTCGATATAATTATACATATCCAGCATTTGGAATGCTTCAGGTTTCAACACCCACCAGGGTTTTCGGTGTATCGAATCAAACAGACCGACAGACAGATAAACAGACAGATAGACAGACGGATAGACAGATAGATAGACAGACAGATAGACAGACAGATAGACAGACAGATAGACAGACAGATAGACAGACAGATAGACAGACAGATAGACAGACAGGTAGACAGACAGATAGACAGACAGATAGACAGACAGATAGACAGACAGATAGACAGACAGATAGACAGACAGATAGACAGACAGATAGACAGACAGATAGACAGACAGATAGACAGACAGATAGACAGACAGATAGACAGACAGATAGACAGACAGATAGACAGACAGATAGACAGACAGATAGACAGACAGACAGACAGATAGACAGACAGATAGACAGACAGATAGACAGACAGATAGACAGACAGATAGACAGACAGACACATAGACATAGTTACTTCTGCATTTATATTAGTATGGAAGTATAAATAGATAGAAATTGATCCTCAAAAGAGCTCAGTTTAATGAAAAGACAAATGCCTATTATATTTATTGTCTAGAGCAATAACAAAAAAGCTTTTAATAACAAAATCCTTGTACAGAAGTGTCCATGCTATTATGAAGGCCACGCCGTAACTAAACGGCACCTTTTGCCATTATACAAAGACACTGTTTTAATTAAACTCAAATAAAAAGTGGTTAAGTCAGTCCTCTTAGATGCAAAACGGTTCTGCGTAGAAATACATTTTTAACCCCCGACGCAAAAGAGGGGTGTTATAAGTTTAAAGTATCTGTGTATCTGTATGTCTGTCTGTGGCATCGTAGCTCTCAAACGGATGAATCGATTTGAGTGCGGTTGTTTTGTTTGAAAGGTCACTTGATCCAGAGTGTTCTTAGATATAATTCAAGAAAAATTCAGACGTTCGAAGATCATCAGCTCTTTTGTAATCGTTTAAGAGATTTTTGAGTCGGGGGTATTTTAAATTTTAAATGTATGTTTTTTTATGGTATAGGGGCAAACGAGCAGACGGGTCACCTGATGGTAAATGACTCCCGCCGACCATGGGCACCTGCAACTCAAGAGTCACAAATGCGTTGCCGGCCCTTAAGGTAGGAGTAGGGGAAGAGGGGGAGAGGTGAGGAGGGGAGACAGGGGATTATTTGTTTTATACATACAGTTCTTATTTAGGGTATTATAATTAAATGCGTGTTGCGTCGCACAGCATTACGTTGTCTGTTATAAATTAAAAAATCATAGTAATATGATATTTTTCTTTATGTGCCTATCAAAAAGGATGTTATTTTGATAGTTTATTTCAATTTTCAATTCACTGGAAATATAACCCTTTACTAACCGTCCCTTACTAATGAGGGCTAAATAAAACGTAAGGGTTCTAACTATTTCCAGAGCCCGTACGGATCTCCAAAAGGGTTGGATATCATTCCAGTTTACCTCCATAAATCAGTGGCCTTATTACTCTTAATCTTATATTAATTAATTTTTGTGGGGGATGAAAATTATTAAAGAATGTAGAGGTTTTGTTATTAAGGGATGATGATATCAGATGGTAGGGTTAACTTTGGGGTATTCTTGTTTATTTTAATTTAGACGTAGGTATCATTTCACAGGAGTGTTTCTGGGTGGTGAGATGTTTAATTGCCTACATTAGTAATACTTGAAATGGTTTTAATCTTCAGTTTGATATTGGGCTAGTTTTTAAATAAATTAATTAAAATATGCGAGCCTGTTGGTCTAGTGGTTAGTGATTCTAACTGCGGAGCCAGAGGTTGTGGGTTCGATTCCCACCCAGGACAAAAAATTGTGTGATGAGCTTGATCATTTGTTTTGAGTATGGGTGTAATTTATCTATAATATGTATGTATTTAGAAATATATAAGTAAGTTAATCAGCAGTCTGATTACCGTAGTACAGGCTCTGCCTAGTTTGGAATCAGACGGCCGCATGTGTAAGATGTTTGAAGTTATTTTTATTATTATTATAACAACATTATAGTAGTTACTACGTTGTTCAGCTCGTCTTCGCTAGATGATGTTGAATTATGTTTTTGCTGTAGTTGAAATCGCAACAGAAAATGAAGTTTTTTTGGTTTATTTTATTGGCCAGTATAACTTGAACTGTCAAAGTATAGACTTGCTTACCGTGATAGGTCTACACATTTTGTTTAAAAATATCAGCTTTTACACTACACATAAACTTTAAGTAGGTAAGTATTCCAAATTTCTTAAAAAAAATCTTAAAAATGCGTACAAATAAATCTCTCAACGTATATTCCAGTAACAAATACATAAAGTACCATTTCACGAATATCAACGACAGATATCCACATTGCCTCAATGACGAGAAACAACCATAATTTATTAATAATAACAATTCATTGGTGAACAACGGACAATAATGGTATCGACCACAACCGCAAACCGGTCGCCTCACACGTCAGGACATACCATAATTAAATAAATAGGTTCTGAAAACAAATTTTCACAACAAGCCTTTTGTGGTTGACATTAAATATTGATTATATGTTTTAGGGAATAATAAAGAATAATATATACTTCTAAAAAGTGTAGCTTCCCAATTTATATGTAAGGATTGTGTGGTACACCTGATGGGATACAATGCCAGATAAAAGAGTAACCACGTAGAACAACAGTAAAACAACGTACGATGGAAACCATCGCAACAAATTACCGTGTATACCCACAGATAATAGCTTCTGAAGAAGTACACGATGGTATTTACGATCAAAATATTTGCTGTAGTCAGTGTATATCACATCCATCTGGCACTGCCTCTAATACCTGCAGTGATAATATCATTAGCCAATACAAGATTGGAGGTCGTTGACCTTTTTCGAAGAAATCTGTTTGTCAATAAAATTTGGTTTTAGGGCTGACTAGACTTCCGTGTAGACCAACCGCCCTAAGATTTTAGAAAATAGATATAATTTAGATATGGACCGGTAATTTTTAATGTGCGCTTTAGGACCACTTTTAAAGATTGGTGTAACAAATGCCCATTTTCCCACTTCAGGGACAATGCCTTCCCTGAGGGACTGTTCGAACAGTAGACAAATTGGGGTCACTAAACTTTTACTGCGGTTAATTATGAAAATAGGCCTTATCATATCCAATCCACCAGATTTAGATGGATCTAGACCTTTGAGCAGTTTTAATACTGTTTTGGGACGCACGGTTACAGTACTCAGATTCACGGAGTCAGCTGAAGAGACCTTAACTATACTATTCGAATCCCCAGAAACTGGTTCGGATTTCTGAAATGTGGATTGGAAGCAGGAAGTAGAGTTCGGTTATACCCTCGCCTGCGTATCCGCGGTTGCTTCCATAAAATGTAGTACATTGAGTCTGCTTTTAACAAAAGTCCAAAACACCTTTGAATTTTTGACAATAGACAATTTAATGTTTTCCATTTATGCAGTGTAGCATTGCCCCTAAACGTTTAGCTTGGTTTCGTAAGATAGACAATGATTGGTAGACGGACAGGTTATGATATTTTTTTATACTTTGTATGATATTTATGTTTTTATTTTAATCAGTGCACTACTGTACCAGGGAAAGTTGAATTTTTGAAGGATTTAACAGGAATGGACACTTCCCTCAACTCGTGTAACTTGTCATAAAAACTGCCAGCGGCTTGAACTAAAGAACTATTATTTATATTAGATAAAAGCTATTTGTTAATAACACAATTTTTTGTCTCGTGTAGAAATCGGACCCACAGCACTCGTCGCGATGCAGTGGCAAGGCAACCACTTTAACCATTGCACCATCCGTGCAGTCCAAAATTGCATCGATTGTGCCTACGGATAGATTTATTTATACTATTTAATTTACTTGTCGGTAGCCTACTCTCACTTTCTTACATCAGATGATTCATTTGCATATTTGTAATTATTGGTGTAACGAAAAGTAGAACTGCTACCCATATTCCCGTTATTCACTGAACCACGTAGCTCTAGTATTTCAGCACAAAGACGAGCGATAACCCACATAGAGTATCATAAAAAGAATAGTAGGCCGGTACCCTTTAGCAGTATGTGAACATCAAAGTTTCTAAATGTAGGAACAAGAAAGTATACTCAGTCTACCACAATTGGTCCAAGTTACATACTGAACCGCTACGGGCGGCAATTGCAAGAGACAGCCTGTGACCACGGCCACTGTAAACTGGTTGAAACGTCAGGCAATTCATAAGTATGTAATACCTATTTCGTGATTGCGTTAATTCTCGTATAAATACATAATTATATAAAAGAGATTTCTTGTATTTTTTATATTATACAGCAAATTAACTAACCTTTAACCAAACTTACTAAAAAATTAACCTAGATCCGACAGCCTCATATTTTAAAAGTACGAGGTGTTTATAACAGGAATTAACAAGGGTAAATCACACATAGATTAATAAATAAAACAAAAAGATTACTTTAACAAGACCTTTAAATAAATAGCAACTCTCATGACTAATTAATTAAATTCTAAATTGATCGCCCACGCTGAGCACACCGTT
Source organism: Euplagia quadripunctaria (assembly GCA_963859945.1). Classification (NCBI taxonomy): domain Eukaryota; kingdom Metazoa; phylum Arthropoda; class Insecta; order Lepidoptera; family Erebidae; genus Euplagia; species Euplagia quadripunctaria. Next base: position 3,098,776 of record OY982581.1, on the reverse strand, counting down.
GCAGGCCTATACGAAGTAACTATTATCTTATCTGTGCTATCTATATATATAGTGCTATATATACTGTGCTTATATTTACATGACGAGTTCGGGTTTCACAAGTTCGCTTATAGTATGTGCAACGACATACTAGTGGCGCGTTCAACGTTGGTATATTTTTGCTACTACAACTACCAACCCGTGTATGATCATCATTGCCAGGCTAGTTAGCTAAGCTATCATTCCCTTTTAATAATCTCCCGATTTTTTCATCTTTAGTTCCCAAAGTGCCCGGTAGAGGGCTGTAGGCTTGCCCCCTATTACATGAATGGGACCAAATTATTAAGTGTATAGTGTATATTGTGTTGAATATAACATCACAACTATTATTAAAAAAAAAACATGTTTTATGCCAAGGCAACAAGCGAAACCTTGCTAAAGTCTTTATTTTTTTTATGGTATAGGGGCCAAACGAGCAGACGGGTCACCTGATGGTAAATGACTACCGCCGGCCATGGGCACCTGCAGCTCAAGAGTCACAAGTGCGTTGCCGGTTTTTAAGCTGGGAGTAGGGGAAAAGGGGAGAGGGGGAAGAGACGAAAGGGTTAGGGCCCCCGGTAACCTCATACACACGGCCAAAAGTAATGCAAGCATTCACTGCCGGTTTTCTGTGAGGCCGTGGTATCACTCCGGTCGAGCCGGCCCATACGTGCTGAAGCATGGCTCTCCCTTTACTATCAGGTGTTTCTTTCTTAAAATCTATTTCTATAAAGTATTCCTCACATATTCCGCCACCCGCTTACAACCCGTCCACCTAGTATTACCTGCAAAATACTGTAAGGGGCAAGTACCAAAACTTATTGTACCCAATTTTAAACTCTAGTAGACCCAGTTTTTAACAACTACCCACCCAAAACTCCACTCTACCGTTAGTGACATAGGACTGAAATTCGATTACCATTTTAAAGATAGTTACTCGCAATGGAGGTAATATATCGGATTGTAAAAGACGAAGATTCGTGAAAGTTTCAACCCCTGTTGAATAAGTGTTAGTTTACTTATGACCGTGCTCATCGCCATCTTGTTATAGGTGCGCTTGGACTTTTATGGAGCTTAGCAAGACTTTAGTATGATTTGAGGTTTGGTTACAAACTTGGTTTATACGTGTATACTTATATTAAAATTTAACTATTTTTTTAGTGTTTAAAAAGACAACTCCAGCATTAGGAATATTCCTCTGTCGCGGCTTCACAAACATTCAAACAACGCATACAAAAAACACCCAGACTCGGGACAACTATTTGTGGATAACACAAATTTTTGTCCCGTGTGGTGAGGTGGCCTCTTAAACCATTGCGCCATCCGTGTAATATTTACTCAGAGTGCACGTTAAGCCGTCGGTCCCGGTTGCCATAAGAACATCTGTGGCATTCGTTACGGATAGTTGGAGCCCTAAAAAGTCCGACAACCTGGTCTAACTACAGAACTTCGATATCGCCTAGTACTTGGGTGATGGAGGTCTGATCACAGTCGCTTCACGTAAAATATGAAAGTTCTGGTTCTTACCAGTACTGTGGAGGTTTGATGGCAGTCGCTTTGCGTAAAATATCAAATTTTTGTAATTAGACTGAAACCTGACCCCAACTTAGTTGGGAGAAGGCGCGGAGGATGATGATGACTTGGAATAACATTAACCGTTTAAGTTGTACAAAATTATTGGATAATTATAATATGCTAACATTGGAAAATAGACGTAAATTGCTCGAAACAATGTTACTATATGATATCTGCCATAACAGATACGATTGTGTATCTCTTATTAATAAAATTGCTTATAGAATACCTGCTAGGACGCACTGCCGTAACCCCTGTCAATTATTCGCCACTACACGTTGTCGAACTAACGCAGGCAAACGTTCACCATTGTACCGACTAGTTAAATTGTATAACCAAATCTTCAATAGTTTAGACATTGTAGCATTGCGTCCATTGCACCTTTAAAGGTAATGTAATTAAATTATTAAACAATAATTGTAAATGTGGTATCCTCATGTAGTCTAGTCATATAGTATAAGTCAACAATTTGTTTTGATGCGTGTATATTATATATCTCTGTAATCGGAAAATATCTCTGTAAAACAATTATTATTATTATTTTGAAAACATAGAGCCAAAAATCATAATCCACCTCGCGCAGTGGGGTGGATGGATCTGTCATTCTTATTTCTGGCGCAAATTTTAACAGAACTTACTCAAATTGTGGTAAATGGTGTTGGTGACACATTAATTAAATTACATTTATAAGAAAACTGTACACAAACTCTGTATTGTGTTACTGTTGATTTACCCAAATAAACAAAAAAAAAGAACATGCTGAGCTAGTTTAAAATTTCATTTTAGATTTTTTTTTCTTTTTTATAGACAATTCCCGCATTAGGAATTACTCCTGTGTCGCGGGGGACTTTACAAACATAGAAACAACGGACACAAAGAACACCCAGACTCAGGTGGGAATCGAACCCACGACCTATAAGCATAGCGGTCAGGGTCACTAACCACTAGGCCAACAGGCCAGTCAATGAATGTAATCAATCTGAAAACATTGTGTTATTCTGTAACTAATGTAATAATAATAATGTTTATTTTCAATCCCACAAAAGATTTACAAAATATTTTACAAAAGTTTTACAATGTTCAAAAATGTTTACATGTGACGCTGTAAACTATGCGCCAGGATCAATAGCAGAGACTCATGTAAATAACTATCGTTTGCTAACTAATTTAAAAACTGTCAGTCGTAGGACTGCACGTCAGAAGTGAAAACGTAACTGACACATGACATGTCATATTTGAGTGTGACTGTTACGCGAGTTCAGTGCTTTTTCCCCGTCCCAAAAGTGTCCAACGCGCCTAAAGAAGTTTTCACTTCACAAAAACTACCCTAGTAAATTATCATTGTGGTAATATACTCGTAGCATGGTATATATAAGTCCCGGACCCCTCCTACTTAAGGCGCAGTATGGCACACCGTGTGTTTTTAGTTAGTTCGATTCTGACACACCGCCCCATCGAAAACCCCGGTGAGGTAACGGCCCGAGGGGGTTTCCACAGGCACAAAAAGAAAAAAGTATATATAGATCTTAAATACGCACACTAACTTAACTCACAATTACTAAAAGCCAACCGCTTAAGTAGTAAATCCCTCATTAAATCAATCCAACATTTTGCTATAATTGTATTTTTGCCGACCATTATTGAGTTACTGTATGTTTTAATTCAAAGTGATTGGCAGGTACTGAATGAGTTAATTGATTGAAAGAGTGAAATGTTGTACGAATTACACGGTAAATTGGATTAAGTTTTATTTTGTTCTTATGGATATAATTGTAGATTATTTAATGACGTAAAAAAAAGATGAGGTAATATGATCGTTTCGTATGTAGTTTTTAGATAGATAGATAGATAACACTTTATTCGTACACCATAGTTACAGTAGAAGTATCATACTTTCATGTGTGATACAAATAATGTACAAAGGGCGGCCTTATTGCTAGATGCAATCTCTTCCAGGCAACCTTACATAACGACCTAGAAAATGGGTTTAGTGTTTTATGTGAATTTCTTCATTACACCATAACTTCTAAATGCCTGAATAGGTTTGAATGTATGGGGTATTGTCAGAATCCTTTCATCATCCCGAGGCGCCATATAGAATTTTTGAAAAAAAAATAATAATATGGCAGCTGGTTTGAATTTAAATTAGTAACTGGTTTCTCATGTATGTTCACGGATTTGTCAGCAGTGGCTTTTCTGATTATCTGACAAGTGATTTTTTGCATATTATGCAAAGTGATTTTATCCCTACTATATAACTGACGGGTCCTGACGGAAGGTAGGACGCCCCCCAGCCAGATGGACCGACGACCTGAAGAAGGTAGCAGGGATGGACTGGATGCGGAAGGCGGAGGACCGGGTGCTGTGGCGCACATTGGGAGAGCCTATGTCCAGCAGTGGACTATGATAGGCTGATTCATTGATTGATTGAAATAATTATGTATAAATATGAAAAAAGATACAGCAGAAAATTCCATGACAATTGCCTTACGTCTGTAAGAAGGTCGCTAACCTTAATTTTATTTTAACTTTGTTTTCGATTATGCTTGATCGCGAAGTGATCCCTATCCCATATATTTTATATAAAAAGGTGCTTATCATTTAAAAGAAAATTAAGATTTGGCTTTTCAATTGAACATTATATCTCAAAGAACGTTTTAGGTTATTACGTGACACACATTCAAGATTGTTGAGATCATCGGAAAACTTAAAACTTCAAATACCAGTGCAAATACTGATAAATCTTTCACAGTTGAAGCAGCGCGTCTCTGGAATGCCCTACCAGTTTCTATCAGGCAAGCACAATCGTTAGGATCTTTCAAAAAAATGTTAAAAAAATACTATTTGCAAAGTTATGTCTAAGATAATCTATGTATAATCGAATACTATGCACAATTATAATATATGTATGTAGTTGTATGCATGTATGTTTGTGTAAATATGTATGTGAGCATATACTAGTAGTATTTACATATTAGTACAAATCAGTACATATATTATATATTTGACACAATAACCGCCCACACTAAATCATTACAGTCCTGTCCATCCAAAGATCGCCTGGAAGATATTGCTTGTTGTGATAAGGCCGCCCATTGTGCATTTTATGTTTAAGTTGTTTTTTTATATAAGTATATATATCATGTGTTTGGTGTACAATAAAGAGTACTATCTATCTATCTATTATATCAGTCTGCCATATCAGTTGGCAGTAGCAGAGTAACTCTAAACAGCACAGAGTATACATAGTTTACTCAGAATCTATAAAAATGCTTTAGTCTTTGCTCTGAGACGTTTTTTCAATTACTTAGGAAGATGGGCGGACCGAGTATACCTATCAAATAAACGTATAATACCTATTAACCTTTTTAGTGGGATAGTAGGTTGAATGGCTCCGTTTACTTTCCATGGCCACTTCAAGTCGATGTACTTTTTAATAAAAGAAAATTATTGCGTTTGTGACTGATGGTCGCTGGATCCGACATGTTCTAGATTGGAGACCACGGTTAGGTAAACGTAGCGTAGGGCGCCCTACGGCACGATGGACCGACGACTTGAAGAACGTGGCTGGCAGCGGATGGATGCGGACTGCCCAAGACCAAGATTGTTCGTGCTCCTTGGGACAGGCCATCGTCCAGCAGTGTGAACGGCGATAGGCTGATGATGATGATGTAGAATAGAATAGCAATAGAAATGAACTTTATTGTACACCAACAAAAAGGGTTTTACAAGAAATACATCAGGTGAATATGTACAAAGGGCGGCCTTATCACTGAAAGTCATTTCTTCCAGGCAACCTTCGGATGGACAAATTGACAATAATTAGATGATTTTATTGTATTGCGTTTAGTGATTTATTGTTTGGTGTATCTTATAGCTACCAACGATTATGAAACACCTTGTGATTAACCCTTTCGTTATCAAAGAGTAACATCCACTAAGATTGAGAAAAGACTAAAAGAAAATAATTTTATTTCACAAAACTAGGCATCCAACTTAGGTATTTTACAGACAATACAAAATACTTAAGACAATTATTGTACAAATATTATGTCTGAAAGAGGTTGTCATACAACACGCAAACTATCAAGTCTGATAATCTATGGTATGACACGGCAAGTTGAGTAGCCATGGACCACGTTTAATAAATAGGTTAAGAATTAAACATAATTTTTACTTTACTGTCTAACATATAATATAAGCATATATATATATATATATATATAAGGATTGTACGCCATGCCCTACAAAAGGGTGGTACTTCCAGCATTTACTGTTATATTTGTATTGATAATTAGATATAAATTATATCTATTAATTTGATATTTTTTTTATTTATTTATTTTATCTTACATTCATATAATTTGTTACCTGCTACTACTACCCTATACTCTAATACATTGCATCAGTCGATCTTAAGCCACGTTTTCACTAGGAAACGTTTGTCCAGCGACCTTGTCGTTCGACACAAAATATACGTGTCCTGTGACGTTGAACGCGATGTCGACCGACGTCACCTGCGACATATACGGGTCGCGGGTCATGTCAAAAGTCGACCCTCTGCGTGCGTTATCACGTGCTACTTTTGTGTCCTTCCACAGCTTTTAATTAATGAGGACTCGTATTTTTTTGTTTTTGGCGAAACGTACAGCTGTAACTCCTCTATGAATAACAGGACAAGGCAAATCAAGCGATAATATCCCACGAAGTCGCCACGTGAAATTTGGGCGATGACATGCCCCCTAGTGAATACATGATTTAAAGGTTGTCTGTAAGAAAACGCAAATACCGATAAGATGACCGTTTATACCAGCTTTTATTGTGTACAAAATAGAATACATTTTTAAGGCGAACAACATGACATGATATAAAATTTGTACTGGGTAATAATCTTACCTGCGACCAATGACGCTGTAGTCGAAAGCACTAACGTAACGTGTATGTGACCTATTTCCTTTTTTGTCTTCTCTCTCTCTCTATGTTAGTAATAGTTTTTTGTTTATTTGTATGTCTGTGCGTGTTCTAAATAACTGTTTCTTTCTTTCTTTCTTTCCATTTTGAACTATTGGCTTAACAGAAAACATGAAAAAATTCACAAAATCTCTCCGCATGAACGCGTGCAAAATCTTTATAAAATTCGTAAAAGTGTCACAAGAAAAGGTTCGTACCCTTTAAACAGTAGACGTCACGACTGTCACGACCCTTGTCCTGTTTCACCATTAGAATAACGTGTTACTCTACGTCACACTGTAAATATACTAAGTGCAATATGTGCTTAACAGTTTTTTTAAACGATTTCAAAAAAGGAGGAGGTTCTATGTTCCACTGTATATTTTTTTATGTATGTTCACCGACTCAAAGACGCCTGGACGGATTTAGACAATTCTTCTTTTATTTGAAAGGGTATACTTCCCAGATGGTCCCATGGTCATCGGGTCAGGATTTGATGATAGGATCCTGGAGAAATCGTGGGTATTCAAACTTTATAGGCACACTTGAAGCGGTTTGGGTATTTTGAGGCGCATTGAAGTCGGTGATACTTTTTTTTTTAAATTTTTACTTCTAAATTGATAATTGGAATAGGCGTTTGTCTTCCATCTCACCTGATGGGAAGTGACGATAAATACTAAGAGGGTACACGCCTATCTAAAAGAAACCTATTCACTTTTCCCTTAAACATTCAAGAGCTACATATGTCTGCAAAAATACACACAGGCAGTTCATTCCAAACTTTGGCGTCTCGAACCAAAAACGAGCTGTCAAAGCATTTAGTTTGACTTTTAGGAGAGTTGGCAATGAAAGGTTTTGAACTTCTGTCTAGGTGTAGTAGTCCGATCAAGGAATGGTGAGGGTTAATTTAATTCGAATTATTCTTGATCTCTAAAACCTTAGGACGGATTTAGTGACTGCAGTTAGTCGATACTGATTAAATATATTATGTGACACATGCCTTTTACACTTTTACTCCCCCTTGCCAAAACGAGTGAAGCAATGAACAGCATTTCATTTTATTTACATTTAGGTAGAAATAATGATTTTTTTTACATTAATTTTAATTACTTATATTTAAAAGAACATTTGAAAATCTTTGAAATTTACTTCCTAACTATAAAGCTTTGATTCCCGATAGGGGCTAGTTTACAGAATCAAACTTGTTCAATTTGAGTACTCCGAGAATACCGAAGTTTGAGTCCTTATTACCCCAGGGTGAATTCAGTATTGGTTCATAAAGCAGGGTATACACCATTTTTTTTTTTGTTGCCTAACGTGTTGCACTTAATAATGAAGTTTGCTACATGTCTTACTTGTACCAGAAAGGCGAACGGCAGGCTTGTATGGGACTTTCATACCGTTAATAAAATTTCGTGTTTTGGGATATTTTTTTATTTAATTGGTAGTTAATATGATAGACAAGCCCTTTTTAAATTCTTAGATTTTTAGAACTTTGGACGTAAAAGTTATAAGCAGTTTTATTTTTTTCAGGTTATGTACTAGTACCAATGTAGATTGTTACATATAGGTACAAACATTGTTTTGGTGATAAAGTAAATGTTCTAGATTGCTTGTCGCTATCTTTTAATGTTTTACTTACCATTAAGTTGGTAGATTGAGATGAGGATCGTACCTACTCAGTGGTGTGCATTACCTATGTCCTGCAGCGGACTGCAACAGTTTGATAGTGATGAAGTGAAGTGAGTGTGTAACTTATGTCACTGATTGGAGAACCACCTGATTTCTAAAGTACGAGCACGTCTCAGTTTGAAAATCAGTGTGTTTATATTTATTTAAAATATTTTTCATCGCAATTTCTCAAGTAACGTTATGGGTTAAGATAAAACAAGATTCAGTAGTACTACATTATGTTTAAGTACTTTGTAACGTAAAAACAGCCAGTAATTCACTAAATGCTTAAATGCAGTCACAAACCAGAATCCAAAACAACAGAAAGAACTGAACTGAAAAACAGGCTCAAACACAGATTTTCTTTATCTGTAAATAAATAATTGCCATAGGAACAAAAAATATTGATGACGAAAATCATCATTTCATTAAATCGTTAACTATTATGGTTTTATGCAATAATTATGCATTTCCAGGTATTATATACAAGTGTTTAATTGCATTTAATGTTATTTCTATATCTAAATAATTATTTATTATTTCGATATGTGTGTTATTTTATATATGGCAACTTCTAAAAATATAACTGCGTTTAGTTTACAATTTTATTATTATTCAAATCTTTTTATTGGTATTATTAATTAATCGGAAGTTCTATAAATAAAGCACTTACATGAAAATAAATGGCTTAGTCGCCTTAATAAGTGGTACAAATTCTATGACAAAATAACAAAAAAAGTATGCGGTACCAAATCTGCCGTTCACCTTTAAGACTGAATACTTGTTAATTTATTGAGCTATCATCACAGGGTTGCCGACATTGCAATTGATTCGTGGCGAGAGTTTTGACATATATATTTTTTGAAACTATATTTAAACATATTTTATATACACAACCACGCTTTAACGGATTGTAAGATCCGTCCTAATACATTCACTTCCACTTGTGCATCGCTCTGCCTCCCCCACACTCCTGTCACGTCGCAGGCCAGGACTGAGTTATGCAGTCGGTCTATAAATAGCGTGCTACAAAGGAAGGATGAAAATAATATTTGTTGAGAGCAAGAGTATTATATTGCAAATTGGATCGGGAACACCTTCGCATGAGAAGGATAATTCAGCGTTGGGTACCACATTTCATCGATATTGAGATGCAGGCTCGCGTGAAATGGTGCCGTGATACGAAATAGGATCTTTTCTGCGTGTTTACGGGATTGTGACGTGTTTACTTTATATATAGCACACAAAGGTATGCGCAAGTGAAGTGATCGAGAAGCGCTAAGGGTAAATTTTGACCTCGAGTTCTTTTTCTATGACGGTGTAAGGTTAAGGCAACAATGCTGATTATTACAATCACTAATAACCTGAAATAACTAAATCATGTACTTGCCATGGCCCTCGTTGAATCACCCAAAGGTTGACTGGCAGAAAATGTAATGAAAGCGACGATTAAGTCCACCCCGTGCAATCTAAAATGCATGATGTGTTAAATAAATAAACATAAGCTCGTTAAACATTTCCACTGCTTTGAATAACAATTGATCTTATAAGATTGTCCGTAGGTCGCGTGTAGCCAGTGCTTCAAAGTCGTAATTTCATATATACTAGACATGTTCAACTTTCAGATCAACCTCCTAATAGTGCTGATTTGGCATCGTACGACACTGTTTTATTCCCCCAAAATAAAAATTAAACTTAAAAATAGTTTATGTCGCTAGAAGATGAGTCAAGCGTTCGACCAGGCCATAAAAGAGGTGCCTGGGGTGTATTGGAAAGTATTAAAAAGAATAAGTTAAAAACGTATGACTGAGAGAGAGTAAAATGTTATCAAATAAAAACTTTAATTTTAAAAGTTTTCTCTTCACATATACCTATTGGGTTATATAAACGCGCTCCAACTAACGTGAGTTAAGATTTATAGTTTAAATTCTTTAAATTTAAATTCTAATGTACTTTAATTTCAGTTTTTTTTTTCTTTAAAAAGTAGAATTTATATATTTGTATTTAATTCAAAAGTGAACGATAAAATTCATTCTAGATTAATATTATTTACACATTTTGTTTTCTTAATTAGTTTCTCAAATATCTTTCAACTAGTTATTCGTATTAGAATCATTCAGCTTATTGCTGTCCACCGTCGGACACTGGTGGAGAGCCCAATGTGCGCCATAGCACCCGCCCTTCGCCCCCTGCATCCAGTCTATCCCAACTACCTTCTTGAGGTCGTCAATCCATCTGACTGGGAGGCGTCCTGCTTTCCGTTTACCGATTCACGGTCTCCACTCTAAGGCCTATTTTTGCCGAAACAGCCATCGATGATTCGGCAGATGTGGCCAGCCCATTACCGTTAACTTTAGTTTTTTGTCAGATGACCTCATTACGAATTTTATTCTTCAAAGAAACTCCAAGCATATTTCGCTCCATAGCCCGCTGCGCGTCTTTTAGTTTGTGAACTAGCCCCATTGTAAGTGTCCATAGGTATGACATAACAGATAGAACGCACTGATTGAAGATCTTCGTTTTGTTTGACAGTAATGGCACTGTAAAACATAAATAATAACAAAACAAAAAAACATAAGTAGACGTGGACACTTCTACTTATTTTGACATTAAAATCGAAAGCTATAGACATTTTGTGCTCTAAACAAGCTATTTTTCAAGTTAAATTTATAGATCCTCGTGTACACCAGGATTTAGCGGCGCCAGCTGAGTTACGAGAGTATTTGCGGTCTGAGATAGGGCAAGATAATGTCAGGTACTTCAACTAGTACTTGGTTCTAAAGTCTTTTGTGGTTACAACTTAATTGATATTGACAATATTACCGAAGAGGGTCTTGTAGATAACTTCAGTTGATTGTTCTTGACATGTACTTACCATATCAAGTTGATATTAACGTTGTATCTCAGTGACAAATTGTTTTGTAGATATAATTTAAAGTGATTGGTAATGTTTTAAATACTACAGTTTACTTGATTTTTGTCTAATCGTGTACCTAATAATTTAGAGAATGTTAAAAACCAATTTTGATTTCTTAAGATTTAATGCAGTAGCATTATAAAGTTTCCTTGAAGTTGGTTTAATTTTTTTAGGATTCATCACTTCTAATAATAACATACTAATTGCTATTGAAATAGGGTTCAATTTTTGGGGACTTGGTGTCATATTTACGGTTTGAAAGAACAAAAAAACGAAGTAAAGATTATATATAACTAGCAGCGCACCACGGTTTCACCCGCGTAAGTCCCGATCCCGTGAGAATATCGGGATAAAAAATATCCTAAGCGTTAATCCAGGTCTCCAGCTATCTTCATACCAAGTTTCATCGCAATCGGTTTAGTGGTTTTTGCGTGAAAGAGTAACAAACATCCATCCATCCATCCAAATTTCACATTTATAATATTAGTGGGATTGTTGAAGTAAATAATTGTGGACGAACTAGGGGACTATTACATATTGCGCATTATACGATTGCTGGTTGGTACTAACACACGTACTGATGATCTCGGTGCTAGGCGTCCATTAGATGCTCATGCAAACTTCATGATTGACCGATGTTCGTTGGTGATTGATGAAATAATATCGACATTAAAATCTCATCATGCAACCGTCAGTCACTGCATTAGACGATAGGTCATTCACCGTTTTGATTGTGGCAAAACTGACAGCAAAACCTACCGTGTAATGGGCGCCTTAGAAGCGTTTATGAATTAAACTCACTATCTTTATAACATACAATGATTAAACTAAATATAGAACGAGCAATAAGTGCCTCCTCTTCAGCAAACAAAAACACTACTTGCCTTTTGTTTTTCTATTTACATTATTCTCGGCATAGTGAAAATGTATGGTAGAAAATATCTCCGAACTATGTGACATCGTAAGAAGAATCTGTCCAAAAATACAACTTCCCAAAAGTTCCTCAAAACACGAACACAAATTAATTTTCCAAGAATGCAACTAACAGGATAAAACTTTAATTACTCTCTTAAATTTTGGTATTTTATTCAAAATGATTGAGGGCGTTAATTACACCATCAATCATACGGACAATGACCGGTAAACGTCCTTAATGCCCAGTTAACTTGTACTTTAATTATTGGACAGTCTTATGCAATAACAACATATATTTTCTAGTATTTTAAACGCTTTAAATGAAATATAAATAGAAAATACTTTGTTAATGCAAATATAGAAATTAATAGACATATTTAAAATAAATTGTTGATTTGTTGCCGAATCGTTCCGGAAATGCCCCATGTTGAAGCGAAACAGGAGTCACAGTGTCATTTCGTTAAAACAGAAGAATGCCTATTATGGCTTTGGAGCTACCTGCTACATCTGGCAAGTAACATATGTGTCGAGCAAGTTATTAATTCACAGTGCATACATATTTAGAAATATATAAATGTGTTTATCAGAAGGCAACCGCCGAAATATCGAAGTTTGGTCGTATCGTAGTTAGACTGGAAGCCGACAATAGAGATTCTTAGATAAGTTTTGGGAACTTATTTTATTATATCGCTAGTCCCTTATTTGATATATACACAAAACATAAAACAGTATACACAAAACAATTCATCGAACAGAAAAATATAAAAAAATACTCGCATCTGCATCAGATGCATCTGAATACGTCACTAACCGATAAACTGACAGTGCTCCATACAGTAGTATAAGTATATTATGTAGGTAATATTTTGATACCAACTGACTGCTGTCAGCTTGTTTATCGGTTTATGACGTATTGGATCTGGTTGGTGTTTGCAGTCACGTGATAATAGTGACTATTTCTTATTTTTTTTTTTTTAATTATTATGTTTTTTTATGGGATTATAGTTTTTAAAACATCACAGTTAGTAATGTAGTTAATGTAACATCAATTACAAAGTAACATCAATTTCTGATTAGTTTAAATATCCTTATTATCTTTCCTGGTGCTCTTTCTCTCCATGCGATCCATTTTATACTAAGGATAACCTTTGATATAATTACCATTGGTCCCGTTTCATGCCAGGTCAGTCTGGATAGTTTACAATTTTCTCTTCAGTGTTTTGCTTAACTTACCCTAAACACGGTTTTAGGAAGTATCCAAGCGTATCCTATTGAAAATAAATTGTATTAGATACTAATTTTACTACAAAGTAATTTCTTAGACCGGCTCGTTAAATTCCCATTTAGATATTTTCGAGAATTTCACATCAGTACAGAAACATTGTTAATTCCACTGGTGTTTTCAAATGGACCACAATCTCGGCAGCGAAATGGAATAGGCGTTTGTCTTCGTACTCACTTGATGGAAAGTCACGATGAAGACGAACATGGTACACGCCTATCTAAGAGAAATCTATTCAGTCAACCCTTGAATGTCCAGGATTGATGAGGATGACTTGATCTATTTTTATGGTATAGGCGGCAAACGAGCCGACGGGTCACCTGATGGTAAATGACTACCGCCTCCCATGGTCACCTGCAACTCAAGAGTTATGAGTGCATTGCCGGCCTTTAAGGTAGGAGTACGGGAAAGAGGGAAGAGGGAGAGAGGGGTAGGAGAGAAGGGAGGGAAGGGTTAGGGCCTACGGTGACCTCACTTACTCGGCGAAAAGCAATATAATATAATATAAAGCAAGCCGGTTTTCTGTGAGGCCGTGGTATCACTCCAGTCGAGCCGGCCCATACGTGTCGAAGCATGGCCCTCCCACGATAAACGATGACAATGATACCCGACAATTCTTATTTTTACTTCAAAGTGACCGGTTAACGAGATATACGGATTTCACGCGACACCGTACGCTCTCCCACTCTCAGACCTCGCGCCACGCACCACCCCACTATTCCCCGAGATGCCTCCACCACGCCCCGAGGGACTATATAACCACCTTGCGCGAAGACTCGACCTCTTTCGCCACGGCTCACGGCAAGTTGAGTAATCTCCTGTTCACGGCCAGCCGACGATCGAAGCCTCTAAGAACCTTTACGCCTTAAGCCTAACCCTGTCTATACCTAAATTGTATTACAAGTTTTATTATATACTATGAGACCTAGTGATCTTGTGTGTATTAATTCTCTCCATAATTTAATTACTGGATTGGCCACGTGTCCAGTATGAGGCTCGACCCAGACAACGTTATACGGATTGTGGATTACGAGAGTTGGGCATTCTCAGTAGTGTTTAATACACCTCTACTTACGTCTTCAGGAATACAGGCGAGGGTATATGACTACATATTATAAAACAAAGTACCCCACCACGCCTGTCTGTCTGTCTAAAAACTACTGAACGGATTTTCATACCGTTTTCACCAATAGATAGAGCGATTCATGAGGAAGTAATGTATATTTGTTAAGGTTTTGTGTAAATTGGTTGAAATATGATGATGATTGTTGAAGATGTTTGTGCTACCCGTGCAAAGCTGGGCGGATTGCTAGTATATATAAATTCAGCAGAACTCGTACTGTGGGCTCTAGAACACGGATAAACATACAAAGATATTTTTTGTTGTTGTAAATACTTGGATATTATACACAGACACACTCAGTCCAATGCAAGCAGACATATTCATGTGTACAAATATTGGCACTAATCGTGAATCAAACCCAAAACCCCCGACGTGGTAGTCGATTGCTTCGCTACAGAGGTCCATGCATGAGAGAGCCATGCTTTGGCACGTATAGGCCAGCTCAACCGGAGTGAAGCAATGCTTGCATTGCTTCTCGCCGCGTGAGTGAGGTTACCGGAGGCCCTAACACTTCCCTCCCCCTCCCTTCCTCCTCTTCCACCCTTCCCCTACTTCCACCTTAATGGCCGGTAACGCACTTGCAACTCTTGAGTTGCAGGTGCCCATGGGCGGCGGTAGTCATTTACCATCAGGTGACCCGTTTGCTCGTTTGCCTTACCATAAAAAAATGATAGGTATATTTCCTGTTCTTTTCATCTCGGACGTATTCTTGTATTTAAGCATAAACTCATAACATTATCAACAAAAATTAAATGCTACCGCCTCTCTAGCTACAAAGAGATATCTAAATATTTACACATGGAATATATATTTTATTTTTCGGAAGTTTCGTTCTGTAGTTCTTGTTTGGTAGAGAGTAAGAATATTACAGAAACGAAAAATGTTTTCGAATTGATATTTGCCTACACAAATAAATAAAATTTAAGTGTCTGTCTGTAGTGTCAAAATAATAGTTTTTTTGAAGCTCATACAGTTATTTGCACGATACATATGCCTAAAAATCAGTTTTAAAATTTTTGTCTGTCTGTCTGTTTGTAATCTCCGGAACGCGTGAATCGATTTCCACGGGACATTGACTGCCAGATAACTGGTGTTATAAGGAGTAACTTAGGTTACTTTTATTTTGGAAAAAGAATTAGGAAATATATAAATATGTACACGCGAGCACACGCGAGCGAAGCCGGTGGGCGGTGGTAGTCATTTACCATCAGGTGACCCGTCTGCTCGTTTGCCCCCTATCCCACAAAAAAAAACATGAAAATCTATACAATCATATCTATATGAAACATCTTAAGAAATCCTAACATTTCCTAACATTTTTTTACCCATGGCAGCACAATGGCAGCCGTCTCTTATAAAAATAGAGCATAGTCTAAGAAAATCAAGTTATCTTAGCCTATATTATTTTAGAAAGCAAGTTAGGCGGGTAACAATTGTTCAATTTCCAAGTCAAGAGTTTTAGGTAAAGCAATTGAATTTACATTGCGAAGATTGATTTAAATTAGCTGCTACGAGGAATCCAGCAGTCTCGTTTATTTTGCACTTTGCACAGTTGATACAATACTAGAATGGAGGCACGGTGGTACACTTACAGAATAATTAAGGTAATAATGCAAGGTTGGTATTGTATGTTACGGTACATGGCAAGAGAGAAATTTCCAACTCACGGGCTCGACGGATAAGGGCGGATGTCGACAACGACTATGGTTGTTCCAGTCAGCCTGTGATTATCTGTGCACCAGTATAGTCTGGTCGAAATGTCAGGTAATACAAAGGTGTAACTACATATATTATATAAACTATCGCGTCTTTGATTTATTAGTAAAAAAATTGAGGGATATAAAATTTGGAATACATAAAGTGTATAATAATGTAGAAGAAAGCTAACAATTTTATTGAAAGCAATACAAATAAATAAAATTGCAGTATCTGTTTGTAATCTCAAAATAATAATACATATTTTTTTAACCTCATACAGTTATTTGTACGATACCTATGAATAAAAATCAGTTTTAAAATTTTTTGTCTGTTTGTCTGTTTGTTCCAGCTAATCTCCGGAACGGGTGGACCGATTTACTCGGGACTTTCACGGGCAAATAGCTGGTATTATAAGGAATAACATAAGCGACTTTTATTATTTTTTAAGTATTAGGGTTCCGCGCAAAATTTGTAAATATGTATAAGTGAGCGAAGTTGCGCAGGAACCGCTAATCTGTTTTAAATTTAAAAATTATGCTAAAACAGCTACAAGAATCTACAGGAATCCAAATTATATGTTGACTTATGGTACAGAAAGTCTGTACAAAGATAATTCAAGTTAAACGTATAAAACAAATCTTTAAAGAAATTTAAAAGCAGAATAGACTGTTAGTATTTGCTAGTAGCATTTTTGCTCTGATGATGTTGTCAATGTAGTTTTGAGGTTTGATACTCACATGAAAATCAAAATAATGTCGCGTCTGTAGCCTCAATAATCTCTGAATACGAAATGACGTTGTGATTTCCTAAAAGTTAAAGCTTTCATAATATTTATCGGGTACACTCGCTTTATTGGATTTCCTTTTACGAGGAAAGTCATTTGCGTTTCCGATTCATTCTGTATAGTTATAGCACTATGTGTGTATGTGCTATTGAGAAATTGACAGTCTATGATCGAGATATACTGCACCGTAGAGTAAGTGTGTTTTTCACCTCCGACGCAGAAGGAGGGGCGCTATAAGTATAATGCGTGTCTGTGTTTCTGTCTGTGGCATCGTAGCTCTCAAAACGAATGGACTGATTTAAGTGCGTTTTTTTTTGTTTCAAAGGTGACTTGATCGAGAGTCATCAGCTCTTTTCTAATCGTTGAACTTGAAAGGATTTCGATTTGGAGGTGTTTTAAATTTATGATTATTATAGTAATTTAATCGTGGGAGAGCCATGCTTCCGCACGTATGGGCTGGCTCGACCGGAGTGATACCACGGCCTCACAGAAAAACCGGCAGTGAAGCAATGATTTCATTGCTTTTCGCCGCGTGAGTGACGTTACCGGAGGTCCTAACCAAAGGGTTAGGGCCTCCGGTAACGTCACTCAGGGAATAAGGAAGAACGAAGCCTCTTCCCTATTCCCGTCCTTCCCCTCTCCCCCTTCTCCTCCCCTCTAATCCCCCTCTCCCCTCTTCCCGCTTCTCCCCCTCTTCACCTATTCCCACCTTAAAGGGCGGCAACGCACTTGTGACTCTTGACTTACAGGTGCCCATGCTGCCCTCCTTATTGCAAACGCAGTACTTGCAAAATGGTGGTTTGGAGATAAACGCGGTAAACATATTTTTTTAAATCTTAGCAGCAAGTCTATGTTATATAACTTTTGAAGTGTACTTAAAAAATAAGAAAAAAATCAAGCTTTCTATTGACATATTTATTTCTTTACTTTAATGTCTCATTTGGATAAAATGCACAGTAGTGCATTTTCATTTCCCATCTGGGCTTGTGAGCTTTACAGTATCACTAAGGCCAAATGCAGTATTTGTGTTTATTACTGCAAAATCAACCTAGCACGTGTTCAATACTGCGTTTCTAGTTAGTGGTTCCGTCCGTGAATGACATCGACGCACTGATTTGCTAGCACGAAATGCGGCACTGTATACTAATACTGCATTTAGTTTTAGCAGCGCAAGAGTGGGTCTTTGTTATGCTCGCTACACTCAAACGAATTATTGTAGAATACTGCGTTTGGCTTTAGTTAGTATTCGTTTCAGAAGAAGTTATATGCTAAACTAAGCTACAGTAAACGTATCAAGTTCTGCACAACCTTCTAGCACATTCTAAATGCTGCAGATCTTGTTAACAAAAGCAATGTTTTTGTGCAAGTACTGCGTTTCTCGTTAAATAAAAACATGTTTATAATAAAAAAAATCATGAGAATATTTTTTTTTTGCATAGATTAAGCGCTTAAGGTGTCATTTTTGCAAAAAAAGTGAAAATCACAAAAATGACGATTACTGAAAGTACAATTGGCAGGGCAGCATGGGCGGCAAACGAGCAGACGGGTCACCTGATGGTAAATGACTACCGCCGCCCATGGGCACCTGCAACTCGAGAGTCATAAGTGCCTTGCCGCCCTTCAAGGTGAGAGTAGGAGAAGAAGGGGGGGGGGAAGAATGGGAAGAGGGTGGAGAGGGGAAGGACGGGAATAAGGGAGAAGGAAGGGTTAGGGCCTCCGGTAACCTCACTCACGCGGCGAAATGCAATGCAAGCATTGCTTCACGGCCGGTTTTCTGTGAGGCCGTGGTAACAAGCGGAGTCGAGCCGGCCCATACGTGCCGAAGCATGGCTCTCCCACATAGAAAGGGGTTCCTGAAGGGATCTCATCATTTAATATATTTATTTTCACAATATTACATAGTAACAACAAAAAAATAATAAAATGTGCGGCAGTTGTTTACGTAGGTACTTATTTGTACCTGTTCTAATGAATTAAAATTAAATGAATTATATTTACTAAAATACACAATACCATCCACCAGAGGGTTCAGGCAAGTTGTGTATTTTAGATCTTATTACATAATAATAATGAGATACCTATCTTGTAACGCTATACGATTTATCAATTCATTATTTTTTAGCAGTCGAAAGCAGTACTATACCTGGATTAAATTTTGAATAAATTTAATTACGAATTAGATTTTGGATAAATTTAATTATAGATTAAATTTTCGATAAAATTTATAACTTATCTTTTACCTAAACATTTTGTTACTATGTATGAGCAAAGTACATCACATAAGTCAGTAAATAGTGGTAATGTGAAGGTTTTTGGGCACTTGGAAATAAAGAAATATATTCAAGGACAGATTACATAAAGAAACAAAGAAGATAGTAAGAAACAAATTTATTGATCTCATACGCAGATATACGGGTTTAAAACAGTGTTATACGTAATAAAGTTAAGGTTAAAAAATTTTACTTTGAAAAAAAATACCTCTCGAGTCAAAAATTGTCGTTAGCTCAGTGTAATGCTACCTCGGGGAAGTAGCGCTGGTATTCTGCTAACACCTAGTGATGTACACGGTCGGAGAGCAGCCAGGCTATTACAGTGAGAGAGAAAGGAGAAAATAACTAAAACCTGACAGATATCTATGAATTTATAATGAATAAAATTAAACTGTTTAATTAACATGATAAATAGTATAAAATATGCACACAATAAACAATATTAGATACAGGTAATATACACTTTAAATAAATGAACATAATAAATAATACGTGTATATTATGCAGAAACTAATCGCCAGTCTTATTTATTACTAGCAGCACCCCGCAGTTTCACCCGCGTAAGTCCCGATCCCGTGGGAATATCGGGATAAAAAGTAGCCTATGCGTTAATCGAGGTTTCCAGCTATCTACATACCAAACTTCATTGCAATCGGTTCAGTCGTTTTTGCGTGAAAGAGTAACAAACATCCATCCCTCCATCCATCTATCCATCCAAACTTTCACATTTATAAAATTAGTGGGATTACTTTCCATCATTTACCATCCTTGGAGTTGCCAATTTTATAGTCACAACTCACCGCTTATCAAGTACCTAAATATTGTATTTGATTAGATTTTAGGTTCATGAAACTTTTAAAGTACTACGTTTTTATCTAAGTTAATAATTTAGTTTCAGTAGGATAAATAATAAAATATTTAAATTATTGGTAGAGCTTATCCGTTATGTTAAGGAAATATATCAAATTATTAATTAGGGTTCCGTTCCTCAAAAGACTCGAAAATCCCTTCAATGATTACAAAATGCCTTACATCATTTTGGAAATGAGCTGATACTCTTACACTTCTGGACCGATATTAACCAAACATAGCTAAGAACCACCGCAAGGAAACTGGCTTTCAAATGAAAAAACCGCATCGAAATCGGTCAATCCGTTTGAGAGCTACGATGCCACAGATAGACACAGACAGACAAGCACATAGATATCGACGTCAAACTTCTATTACCCCGTCGTTTTTGGGTCGGGTTTAAAAAGGAACCCGATAGGATCACTTTGTTGTCCGTCTGTCTGTCAAGACTCTTTCCTCAGGAACCCGTGGACGCATCAAGTTGAAATTGATACCAAATACATAAGTATACTGTCTCTTGAAGCTGTAAAAAAATCAAGCTTCTAAGTCAACGCAATCGAAAGGGACCGTATCTTTCGGCTTATTGAAGCTTAGATTTTAACAAATTTGAACATTTCGCAGGTAAATCAAAACCTATAGGGTACTTCCCATTGATCTAGAATCATGATATTTGGCAAGGAGCAAGATCTGACACCACAAGTAAAGAAAAAAATCCGAAAGTCGTAAATTTGTTGTTATATCACATAAGAAAAAATTTTTTTGTTATTACAAACTTATATTTTGCGGTTGGATTTTTGACTTTGTCGTACATCGCAACCGCAAAGTTAAGTTTGTCTTTCGAAAAAGACAGGCAAGTCTTCGAGAATTGATTTACGAGAAGGACGTACTATCTACTAGTTTGTTTGTTTACGGAACCCTCGGTGCGCAAGTCAGAGTCGCACTTGTCCGGTTTTTTTATTATTAGAACCTATGTATTTCATGAGCTTTATATAAGCTCTGTATTTTCTATCTGTAATTTCCACTTAATCTTATAAGCAATCATCAATTGATGTTAGTCTTACATCAATTACTGATTACTTATGTACTGTACTTGTTAACTCAGATAAGATACTAAAAGTAGTCGGATAACGAAATGCTTTTGTAAGTAGAACTAGAAAATACTTTCCTTCCTAAAATATATGATAAGATGGTACAATTCTTTGCAAAATACAAGTACGATCACGACCTAATCATCATTATCATCATTTTAACCAGCGATGTTACGGATATTCGCATCCGCATCCGCAATCGCGGAGCTTCCGCATAGATTTTTACATCTGCATCCGCAATAATCAATGCGTATGTTTATACGGATGCAGATGTAGTGCAAGTCGCGACAAGAAAGAAAGTGAGTGACATATAGGAGCGAAGGTTTTTTTGACAAGAATCGACGCGTTTGTTATTGTATATCAGGGTTGTTGCAGATTCCGTACTCACAATTGCGAAGCTTCCGCATCGATTTTGACATTTGCATCTGCATCCGCATCCGCGGATGTTAAAAATTCTGCATCCGCAACATCCCTAATTTTAACCATAGGACGTCCACTGCTAGACAAGGCCTCTGTCATTATCTTCCAAAAAGACTGATTGGAAACGGCCTGCATCTGAAGACGACCTGCGACTTTTTACACACTTCTGTTACCTTCACTTGTAATTAACTATTTAAAAAAACCTTAGTAGTGAATTTTAACCTATTTCTGTTGCTAACTTTTAAAATTTCGCGTTTCATGATATACTTAATTTTGTATTTATACGGGAATTAACGCGATCACGAAGTCCACACGCGACCAGTCAGCCTGTAACCACGGCTAGTGCAACCTGATCGAAACATCAGGCAATTCAGAGGTATGTACCTAATAACTATTTCGTGATCGCATTAATTCCCGTATAAATACATAATTAACTACGTCTAATGGTCGTATCTAAATGAAACTCTGTATATATATGTACTGTGGATGACAACACTATAATTTGGCATCTTGGAGTTGATCTAATGATGGAGCAGGGGGATAACGGAACTCTTCAGTGGCTACTTGTAAACCCCTCGAGTTTGAGCTCATATGATTCGTTTAGACAAGTCCAAGAGATTGGGCTTGATAACCATGGTCTGATGATAAAGCCAGAGATTGGACAGTGGAACTCTTTTTACTTTTTTTTTGGTATAAGGGGCAAACGAGCAGACGGATCACCTGATGGTAAGTGACTACCGCCGCACATGGACACCTGCAATTTAAGAGTCACAAGCGCGTTGCCGGCCTTTAAGGTGGGAGTAGAGAAAGGGAAAATAAGAGGTGAGGGAGGGGAAGGGAGGGCAGAGGGAAGGGTTAGGGCCTCCGATAACCTCACTCACTCGGCGAAAAACAATGAAAACATTGCTTCACTACCGGTTTTCTGTGAGGCCGTGGTATCGCTCCGGTCGAGGCGGCCCGTACGTGCCGAAGAATGGCTCTCCCACGATAAATCAAGCAACTTTTAATTCGGTTCGCCATTAAAAACTGTTTTCGAGTTTTTTAAACTATCATTATAGTTCAAGAATAAAAACAGTTCCAAATCTATATTCGTCTTTTGTATAATTTTTTTTACTAAATTTCGTTTTCAGTACGGTATTGGCAATTTTCCTTTCACTCAATATTACGTCAGACAAGACTAAATGAAGATTAGAATCTATTAATAACAGTGTTCTCAATTTAGACAGTCGGTTAAAAATGTCTTTAACTCGATTATGTGCAAGTCGAGCAAACTAAATGCATAGTAAATTGAATTTCAGCTTGATTCGATGGATTCCGTCTGTGAAAACATACGGATGTTAAGTTGGTACGTTTCAATTTAGAATTTCGTTCTATTTTATTTGACAGGCTTGTCGGTCTAGTGCGTAACCAGACTGCTGATAAACGTACTTAAAAGGTAATAGGTTAAAATTTACTTCCAAGGTTTGTTTACATAGTTAGTTACAAACGAAGCTAATAAAAGCCTGGTAAAAAAAGAAAAAAGAATATATGTTTGATGCACATACTTATCATTCAACATTGAAAATCACCTAACTTTCAAATGTCTTAAGTTATACTCAATCGCGATTTTCTCCTGTACATCTCTTATGTTTTCTTAGCTTTCTTTCTATTGAACTTCTAATTGAGGTACGCCATTTGTTTTTATTTAAGAACACTCGCTGGAACTAGCTCTTTCATTTGAGTATTTGCCAACTTAATGGTTAAGTTCAATAAAAAATTAAGTTCGATTTAAACATTTCAACATATCGACAATTGCGGCTGTATTTTCATATACCAATCACAATAAAATATCAAGCGTTTTAAAAGTACAATATTCACCCGTATGTTTTTACTTCCTGTACGACGGAGACTTCGTAAATTGGCGATGAGGTATTCTCAAATTGGCGCATTTTTACGCCAAAGCGATTGTGGCGGGATGTCTGAGGTTTATTCTTTCTAAGTGTACTTTTAATTTACCCGAAAGAGTATCTTGTTTATGAGGCACAAACATTATCGACTATTAGTCTGTTGATCATCACCCCAGTGCCTTTTCCCAACTAAGTTGGGGTCAGCTTTCAGTCTAACTACGATACGGTCGAACTTCGATATTTTACGTGAAGCGACTGCCATCAGACCTTCACAACAGAAGTACTAGGCGATATAGAAGTTCTGTAGTTAGATCAGGTTGTCGGACGGTACAACTACCCGTAACGAATGCCACAGATATTCGTATGGCAACCGGGACCGAGGGCTTAACGTGCTCTCCGAGGGGATTAACCTTGTAATGTGCTAACCTACTCGGTTACCACTTAACCACGAGCCCTTCTACTAGTTGAGCCTTACTGTAAAATACTCTTGTACCTTATATATTATCTTGATAAATGACATAGCTTTGTTAATTATTGATTTCTCTATTTGCTGAAGACTATTTTTTTAATTGTAAGTTTTTAATCTGTAATTAAATCTTAGCATTGTATAATGAACTCCGTGAATAATGTGGAAAAAACATTAAATTGACCTCAAACTTAAAATTTATCAATGAAGCTAATCCTAAATTAATTTTTATATACACGTTTTTATTTTACACAATTTGTATCTTTATATTAATACGTGAAGCGAAAACTTTGGATCCCTTTTTACGAAAATTGGAATTGAAAGTTTAAAAAAATGCAAAAACGGGTACATACAGCTATGATATATTTTGACCTGTCATGGTACATAAATAACTACAAAATTTTTATAATCTAATTTTGAGTCGGCGCCATGCAACCAACTGTACGTAGGTATAATTAATCATTTAATTATTTGGCGCCGACTCAAAATTAGATTATAAAAATTTTATAGTTATCTATTTTTTGCTTTTTAGTTCTTTTCGTCGGTTAATTTTTTTGTTAAAAGGATTTTTATTTGATGATTTTTTTTCATAATCAGCTCAGCTACATGAGGTGATGATTTCTGAACGCAAATTCGTTCCTACAGTTTTCAAAGGTTTCTCTCAATTTTATCAGGATCCCATCATTAGATCCTGACTTCCTTGACATGGGACCATCCTTGAGGTATACCCTATCCAATAAAAAAAGAATAATCAAAATCGGTTCATAAATAACGGAGAGAGGGCTGAACAAACGTAAAAAAAATATATATACGGTCGAATTGAGAACCTCCTTTTTTTGTCATCGGTTAAAAAGTCTATACAATGACAGGTCAAGTAATATTGGCCAATGAAATAAACCATGGTCAAAATTCGACCACTACGCGATCTCTAGTATATATAAAAGGGCTTAAGGTACCTTTTATCCAAAACCAAAACAAGTATTACCGAGAAATACCTGAACTGATTGAGAAAATCTACATCACTGCTATCATAAAATCATACGTACTAACGAAGTCATCGGAGTTGACATAGGAAGGAATAAGATGTTGTTTAAATGATGTGTGACGGTGCTTGCGGACTGGTGGATTAGGTTGAATAATATGCAAACTACTTAACATAATACATATCACTATATATTATAAAACAAAGTCCCCCGCCGCGTCTGTCTGTCTGTTCGCGATAAACTGAAAAACTACTGAACGGATTTTCATGCGGTGTTCACTAATAGACAGAGTGATTCATGAGGAAGGTTTAGGTGTATAATTTGTACCCGTGCGAAGCCGGAGCGGGTTGCTAGTAGATTATATAATTATATTTCATATACATACTGGTACCACTTATTATTATACATTTTTTCGTTTATACGTGGGAGTATTTTCAATTTAGACGTGCGAGAGCCATGCTTCGGCACGTATGGGCCGGCTCGACTCAGCTCGATACTACAGATTCACAGAAAACCGGCAGTGAAGCAATAATTGCATTACATTTCGCCGCGTGAGTGAGGTTACCGGAGGCCCTAAACCTTCCATCTCCCCTATTCCCGTCCTTCCCCTCTCCCCCCTTACTCCCACCTTAAAGGGCGGCAACGCACTTGTGACTCTCGAGTTACAAGTGCCCATGGGCGGCGGTAGTCATTTACCATCAAGTGACCCGTCTGCTCGTTTGTTCCCTATACCATAAAAAAATACTTAAATTATTACACGATCTAACTCATAGCTTAGGGTTCGTTCCTAACTACTGCACCGGACGAAGTCTCGTACCTGCGTACATAAATTTTCTTGTTTTTGACGTGTGATAATAAATAAAAGGTATAACATTTTTCAACCTTTTTAATAAAAGCTGTTCCCGGGTCCCACCTATTTTAGGCGCAGTACGGCACACCGTGTGGTTTTAGTCGGTTCGATTCCGACACACTACCCCACCGAAAACCCCGGTGGGTTAACGGTATCATACGTCGCATATTTTAAGTTTATAAAGTTCACCTTTAACGTAATTTATTTGAAGTGAAAACTTTTTTAGGCACGTTTGTGCACTTTTGAAAAAGCACTGAACTCGTGACCGTCACGCTAATAATACATATATAGATCCACTAGAGGGCGCTAATCTAAACATTGGGTTCTGTCAGCTCCTTTTTAATTAATGTCACCAACCTGCTAATGTGACGTTTTAAGTTAGTAGTTTCGTGTAAGTTTTCACTTCTGTCGGTAGTCCCATAACTGTCTATTTATTTTGTTAATTATCTTTTATTATCTGTACTTATTTAAAATGTTTGTTACTTTGTATATTGTGGTTTCTAGTTACTGAGAGAACATGAAATAAATTTGTACAAGATATTTAATATTGTGTCATGTATTTTCTTGTTAGAGATCATATTTAAATCCTTACTATCCTTACTAATATAATATTATAAATGCGAAAGTAACTCTGTCTGTCTGTCGCTACAAAACTACTGAACCGATTTAAATGAAATTTGTTACACAGATAGTCTAGAACCTGAGAAAGGACATAGGCTACTTTTTAATGCAAAAAAGGGGTGTAAGGGGTTGAAAGGTGGAGATGAAAAGTTGTATGGAAGTATCGTCATATTTAGAGCTAGACTAAACTTATTTTTTAGGTTGTTGATGCTATATAAATACACTATTCCACGCGGACGAAGTCGCGGGCACAGCTAGTAAATGATAAATGTGAAATATGAATATGTAATAACTCGACCAAAGCCAAATTTAACAGGACATAATGTTACTGTTTATTGTTAGAACTAAAACAGCCCATAACAGCGCGCAAACATAGAAGCTTACCGCAGTCAATGGCACACACAATATTGGTCTCATATTTCATGAGGCACGCAGGTTTGGAATGAGGTGCGGCCACAGTGGTAGCGATGTTTCAGTCAATATTTTTCAGAGCACACAAAGTTCTATTGAGGCTATGTGTATTCACTCGAATGTAGTCGATAACGATTGCATTTGCTGATAACAGGTTTCCAAGATGTAATTATTATCGAATAAACTCAACTCCTTGCGGCTAGTTGCAGGAACTCGCAGCTCATGGAGGCGTCGCCGAGCTCTCACTAGTCCACTTGAAACCACGATGAGAAACCGAGGTAAAAATACCTGGAAATTCAAACGGTCATAACTTATAAAAGAATGGTTTTTTTTTTTAATTTTATTGTTACTGCATGCTAGTCATACCCTTTCAGTGATTAAAGTAAGTGTTCTATTTTCAAATACATCCTGTATAAATACTTATACAGGGTGTATTTGAAAATAGAACATACGTCTATCAGCAGTCTAGTTACTATAGAACAAGCTGTGCCTAGTTGGGGATCAGACGCCCATGTGTGAGGTGCCTCGGGTTATTATCATTCCTCTTTAAAAAACTTACTGAAACTTGGCTAAAATTCCTTGATTATGATGCAACAGAAAAACTTGTGGAAGCATAACATTTCACACACATTCACACACACACACACACACACATACAAACACACACACACACACGCACACACACACACACACACGCGCACACACACACACACACACACACAACACACATGCACACGTAAGCACATATCCATACAATTAATACTCTCTACCTCATTATTTTAAATATTGTTAAATATTAAGAAAACTGTGTACAATTTCCCTTCCTCTATCTCTTTCTCTTTTTCTTTGTCTGGAACAACCTACTTCCCACCAGGAGGTGGCGTTGGTAGCAGTTTTATATTTTTGCAGCTATCATCGTTTCCATTTTGTTTGGTATTGTATATTTTTTAGTTCCAAATAAACGTTTTATTGTTTTTATCTTTATTAAACTTAAAACTTATAAATTACATTTTTAAATATGTATAAAACAAAATATAATTCAAAAATATATAAAATAGGTAGACCACCGACATCCAATACACCTGTGGTTAGGTCTCCAAAGACAGGAGCCTCCTTACTATACGGGCCGTGTCGAGGAGAACTGCTTTTATCACCAGTCCCTTGATCCAGCCGTCTAATGCGAGCCTCTTAACGGTGTTGATCGAGGCTCTTGGCTTATTATTATTGTTATTACTTAGCCTTTGTGTTTATCACGCCACATAAATTTCCTTTTGTTACGCTTGCAGTGATTCTGTACCCTTACCACTATGTATAACACAGTGAGCATTTAAATTATTACTATCATTAAATATTAAAATATTTCGCCAATATTAGTTATTGTAACCTAACATTTTCAAGTAACTATAGTTATTAATAGGCGGCCTGGCAGTTTTTTGTTTACCGGGTGTTGTAGGTACCACCGATGCCTCCTACAGAGGTAAAACAAGTGTCGAAATACATTTATTACAGATTCGAAGGTACCTGCTACAACTTGTAGGTGTTTTTTGTTTAGATGGTTCGGTTTTCTTTCTCTGTCTACCAGATTTTTAAGGTTATCCCTAGGTGTAGTAATTTTTGATGTTTATAAACTTAGGGCGAGTTTTTTTTCCATGGAATATCATTTTTGTGCATTTCTGGTGGTGATAAGAGTTAATGCCGACAACGCACTTGTGACTCTTGAGTTGCAGGTGCCCATGGGCGACGGTAGTAACTTACCATCAGGTGACCCGTCTGCTCGTTTGACCCCTATAATATAAAAACAAAACAGAGTTTCTTGAGGTGGGTGGGAGGAGCTGTTTAAATATACGACTGTAACATCAAGGTCGCGTATTTGATTCCAGCTCAATGCTAATATTTTATTTGTTTATTTATCTCTTTATTGTACAGATAAGTAAAATGTAATACAGATTTGCTTTTGTGATAAAATTTGACGTTTCAGGTGCAGAGGCCAGTGCCGCTACTACCTCTTTTTATAACTTTATAACTTGACATATCTCACACACGGCTATCTGATTCCAAACTAGGCAGAGTCTGTACTATGTTAACCAGACTGCTGATAAACATACTTATATATTACTAAATACATACATATTATAGATAAATTACACCCAGACAAAGAACAAAAGATCATGTTTATTACATAATTATTTGTCCTAGGATGGAATTAAACCCACGACCTCTGGCTCAGCAGTCAGGGTCACTAACCACTAGACCAACATGTTAATACAGAATACAGTTCGCAATGGAACGGACATACATACATACCCACATACATACCTGTAGGTGTACGAACCTGACCTGTTCGATCTATGGTTTACACTCTCCGATTCATCCGTAATAACCATTCCTCTTTCCTTCCATTGTCTTTCCTTCTTAATTACCTTTCACTTTGAATTTACTCCAAATTCTCATATTTTTTATTTCCAAAATGCCCGGTTGAAGACAATAGGCTTGCCCCCTATTACGTGATGTGGATCAAATTACAGTAAGCAAAATTTGGGTGCTTAATCCCCTCGGCCCGTCACCCCACCGGGGTTTTTCGTGGGGCGGTGTGTCGGAATCGAACCGACTAAAACCACACGGTGTGCCGTACTGGGCCTAAAATAGGAGGGATCCGTGAATAGTTTTTATTAAGACATCCGGGTGCTTAATGCACTTTTATTTTGTGGTTTTGGAAACCCCCTCGGGCCGTCACCCCACCGGGGTTTTCCGTGGGGCGGTGTGTCGGAATCGAACCGACTAGAACCACACGGTGTGCCGTACTGTGCCTAAAATAGGAGGGATCTGTGAACAGCTTTTATTAAGACATCCGGGTGCTTAATGCACCTCTGCCAACCCTTACAGTTATACAGCGTGTAAGTATCACCGTCACGAAGATTTACAAAACGTCTTTCTTTAGATACCTGTCACAATGCAAAAGTCAGTTCATCATAAAAATGTGAGATTAAGGATTTACAGTCATTAGTTTGATTTTGTGCTACGCAATGTAAACGCAACATGCGTAGGTATCATTTTTGTAAGGTATGGTGGACCTTAAACGTTTACTGATTGTGATATAACTTTTAACCAAAAAATGTAAAATTAAAAAATAAATTTATGAATTTCTAAAATTTCCAATGATTTTCCACTCAGAATGATCTGAATCTACTATTTTAAGATTCGGCAGGCTGTTTCATACACCCGTTATAATCGTGAATATATGTGTACATGTATGTTACGAGTAAAATACAAATAGATTTAAACACATTATAGTGGTAACAAATTCACTACACAAATACTTTTTAAATTTTCCAATGTTTGTGCTCCGGACAAGCAATTCACATTCTCAAGGTGATTTATGCCGTTGGGGAGTTCCAATTTCAGGGTATGCGCATCGCACTAGCTTTTTAAAAATTTTACATCCTGTATTTATAGTAAACTATTTTTTTATTGATACTATTTGACACCAGTTTCGCGAAGATTGTCTTGCTTTCCAACATAGGCCTCCTCTAAAACTTGCCACAGGGCGCGATCATGTGTCTTTCTTCTCCACGGTTTGAAGGTCGTATCGGTCCGGAAATACCGCAGGCGACAATTTGTTCCAGAGATTGGTTGTGCGAGGCAAAAAAATTCTGGAGAACCGCACAGTGGTGCATTGCCAATTATCCAGGTGATGGGGATGAAAGTTTTGCTTCCTGCCACTCTTTTTTATATCGTCTTCCTATCTACAGCGTTGTCTCCGTCTCTTTCTTTTATGTAGCCTTGGTATCGTTAAGTGGGATTGTTAAATAATGGCTATTATATTTTTTTTTATTTCGAAATGGCATTGGCGTTTGTCTTCTAACTCACCTGATGGAAAGTGACGATGAACACGAAAATGGCCTATCCTTAAGGTCCTTGTCCGGGTCGATCCTTAAAATATTGTGAATATCCAAACAACTTATTCGGTATTAGAGTGTTACTTTCGGCCACTCGTTGACATGAACTTTGATACACACCACTGTGTTGATCCACAAAGTGGTCTGCTAAACAAGTCCTCACAATATAAATTCTGTACTGTAATTTTGATTTAGGAACCCTCAAATGACTATATTTTCTAGCATGTCCAGTTCTATGATAAACTAAAAGCATTGCGAATGCAGTCTTAGAGTTATTCGGATCGCCGACTGTATAGGTATGTTATTATACAAGTCTATGAGGTAATAATGGTTAGTTTATACAGATACCGGCATGAGTCGTGAGCGCATTTTTTTTTAAATTAACAATAATAAACTAGCGTATATACAGTAGTAAAGTATACGATAGTCGAATGATGCGTGCGAACTCAATAGACGACGAGCATCGACTGATGAACCATTCACGTGCGTTGCCGGCGTCAGCGTGGTCAATGTATTTCATCCAGATCAGTACAGCCGCTTTTGCGTGAAAGAGAAATAAACATCCATGCATCCATTCTCACAAAATTTCGAATTTATAATATAAGTAAGCTATGTATATTTAGCATAAAGTACGCAAAACTAAACGAGTGCCGCGAATAAAATAATTTTGTCGCAGCAATTAGCGTTCCTATCACTTGGAATACTGCCCATATCCTAAATTTAATGAGACTGCGGCAAATTGAAGAAACGTCCTAACTTGGCAAACTAACTGCTGGTCAGTCCTGAAGTGTATCTATGAAAGTACTGAAGACAACGTGACATATTAATTCACAGTTTTAAAAGTAGGTAATATCAATAAAGCCACTTGCATGCTTATGAGATGATAAATCCTTACTTTCTTACTAATATTATAAATGCGAAAGTAACTCTGTCTGTCTGTTTGTCTGTCTGTCTGTCTCCCTTTCACGCCAAAACTACTGAACCGATTTAAATCAAATTTTGTACATAGATAGTCTGGAGCCTGAGAAAAGACATAGGCTACTTTTTAATGCGAAAATAGCACCGACCGTCGAACGTCCCGCTCGGAAACCAAATTGGGCGTCCGACAAATCGGGGCCGACCTCGCAAAGGTGCCGGACGATGCGGGCAGAGAGCACCCTCTCAAACAGTTTACCCGCCTCGTCCAGCAACACGATGGGTCTGTAGGCCGCAACCGAGTCGGTAGGCCGTCCCGGCTTCCTTAAAAGTACCAGCTTCCCGCTCTTCCAGCAGTCAGGGAAGCGTCCAGACGCCAAGCTAGCGTCGAACACCTCCCCGAGGCGGTTGGACATATAATCGAGGGCCAGGGCCAACACTCGGGCAGGGATCCCGTCTGGCCCAGGGGGACCCAACCATAAAGGCCGGCAACGCACTCGTGACTCTTGAGTTGTAGGTGCCCATGGGCGGCGATAGTCACTTACCATCAGGTGACCCGTCTGCTCGTTAGCCCCAGATGCCATAAAAAAAATTACAATCACCTTAATATTAAAAGAATAGATGACATTAATTACAGGAAGCTCTGCTCCCACTCCTACTCTGACCGTGGGCATCATGTCAAATAGTTTCTCGGAGCACAACCCATTATACAAGCGATAGAACACGCACAGGGAGGCAAAGTCTCTCCTAAGCTGAAGGGTTCAATTTCGCTTGTGAGTTTGAGACCGTTAACGATCCGCACAGCACGCAAAAAAAAAAGGAAAAAAAGCAACTTCTCCCCGCTAACTTAAGACAGCCGTGCTCTGAGTGTATAACGGAACATACCCTAAATTGACGTGATTGACGTCACACCTTACAGTGCTCTCAGTGTATATCGGAAAGTCTTTGAACCGAGTCAAAAGTCATGCCCGTTATTTGCATGATATGAATATATCTTTAGAAAGTAAAAGACATTAACAAGGTGTTTCGTATCAAAAGCGTCCTTCAATTGAGAATAATAATTGTGTAACTTTAAAGTCAGACGGGAAGTTACATTTCGTTTTACGCTATGCTATAACATCGTTAATGAATTTCAAAAGTATCAGTTTCTCAGAGTTATGACTGTTGAGTTATGGTTATTTACTACGAAGTTGATAAACTTTCGCTTTTAGTTTTGTTGGTGGAATACCTTTCATCAGCGATCCCTAGTCAAAACATCATCGTCAGTGTCTTATTTTTATCAGTGATAAAGGTTTATTGACGTTATTTAAGTTTTTAAATTATCATCACTATCACTACATGTTATTAAACCAAGTCCCCGGCTGCGTCTGTCTATCTGTTCGCGATGAACTGAAAAACTACTGAACTGATTCATCGGATCACAAGGTTTTCACTAATAGACAGAGTGATTCATGAGGCAGATTTAGGTGAAAAATTTGTTAAGATTTTATGTAAATTGTTTGAAATATGATGATGATTGTTGTAGATGTCTCTGCTACCCGTGCGAAGCCCGGGCGGGTTGCTAGTATATAATATTACCATTAAGGTGACGTTATTATGGGCCCATCTGATGGTTAACGATGCTTCGTTGGGCTCCTGAAATCTTCTCACGAGACTGTTTTATTGATCCCATGTCATAACTCTACGCTTATGTTTGCTTGGGCTTGTGTTTAATTTCCGAGTTGGACAAATTGTTATATGGTTTGTCTGTGAAACTTTAAGAAGCACTTTAGTTTAGAATTTAGAAGCGTGTCCGGTAGACTGCAATAAGAACACTCCCTATTACCTGAGAGCAAATATTTAGCCAACGAAATAGGGGTTTAATAAATCCCAGAAAATATGGTCATAGGTGTACCTATGACCACCTCTACTGCTATTTACTGACATAAGGATAAATACATTATTGTTTCAAAAAACAGATTTTAATAGCAAATAGAAAAAGCGGAGGTGCTTGACATCAAATAAAACTATCATGACTAAAAGCATAGTAAAAAAAAATTCTCACGCTTTTTTAAATCAAAAATTATATTCCATTTTTTAGTTCAGTTTAGTAAAGGGTGACTTTGTTTTTTTAAACCTATAATTTATTTTCGTGTGCGTGTGCAAATTTTAAAGTTAATCGGACGTGCTCGGAGTAAGTAAAAACTACATTGAAAAATCCCATTACACAGATAAATAGATACAGGACAAGCCAATACCAAGCGTCTAAAATATGAATCCCATACAACCGAAACATTATCCACTTAATAATTTAAGTACCACTTAAAAGTAGCAATAAAAAATGCAAATACATAGCAACAAAATAAAGGACCATTAGAGACAAATAGCATAAAAATAAATAGCTCATAATGATCTGTAATGTTCCAAAATTGCACAACACTGGTACTCTAATAATCCTTTATTTTTCTCTTGCAAAGCTGATGCTGGGAAATTAAGGAAAGGGAGGCTAATCTTTTTACTTAAATTTTATTTTTATTATTATATAAGGATAAGCTAATGTTTGTGAGGACGACTGCTGATGGAGATAAATGGAGTATGATTACCGAGATTGGACAAAGGGCTGTTCTTTATTTAGGACTAAATTGTTTATAGTGACACGAATCTTGAGCGTAAATATAATTTTATTTTATGCAGTACCTAGACATAATTTACAATTAAGTATGTAGTTTAAGATTCTAATGTATATAGCCGATAAATAATTGAGTCAGTGAAGAAAAGAAAAAAAACCTATTCGCATTAAGCATAGTGTTTATGACAATGGAACACTTACTTTAATCACTAAAAGGGCATGACTCCTGTATGCAGTTACAAAAAGAATTTTTGAAAAAATAAACTATCCGTTTACAATTTATGACCATTTGTATTTTTACCTCCGTTTTCATATAAGCAGGTGAAATGTGTTAAGTTAAAGATTTTAAATCATACATATTTTTTATTTTGGAATTTTTCATTACAAATGTTAATAAGGAAATTCTTAAAACTAACATCGAAAACTTTTAAAGTTAGTTTTAATGGATTTTCTCAACAACTGAGTGAATAGTTTCAAAATAAAAAAAAATCCCCTGGGTATCCCCTGGGTATCCCCTGTGACGGAACAACGTGTGGTTTTACTCGTTTCGGGTCCGTCATACCACTTAACCCTCGGCTTCGGTGAGGTGATGACCCGTGGGGGTTTTCACACGATGAGAAAAGCCCTGTCTCTTGCGTAATATTACTTTATAGGTGAATGTACTTTATTTATAGTTCAGATTCTTAATGTACACTGATAACTGATACTTAAAACTGGTAAGACGTTGAAAATGTTCTTTTTTACGTATAAGAACTTTTCTGTTGTAGATAAAACTATTAGTGAAATTAAGTTAAATAATTCGATTAATATTCTAGTACCTGAGCGGCCGGAAAAATTGCGCTTTGTCGAGCAAGACACCTAAGCAAGTAATTTAAAAAAATAAAACCTTATATCAATACAAAATTTGATCCAAATCGTTAGAGCTAAAATACACGAAATAAGTATATAAGTATATACAACAGTTGGTGGTTTAATGTAATTATTGTATTAGTACTGATTAATAATATATTAACTATTAGTTTGTGTGTAAACGTACAAACAAATCTAATAGGATAAATTTACTTATGCCGCGTTCCAATAAACAAGAAACGATTCGTTTTGCTTACGGACGGTAAAATAAACTAATATAAAGTGTTCAATCAATTGTACACTGCAACTCCTCATC
Organism: Euplagia quadripunctaria; assembly: GCA_963859945.1. Classification (NCBI taxonomy): domain Eukaryota; kingdom Metazoa; phylum Arthropoda; class Insecta; order Lepidoptera; family Erebidae; genus Euplagia; species Euplagia quadripunctaria. Next base: position 3,063,415 of record OY982581.1, on the reverse strand, counting down.
TCATTCAGAATTTCTCTTTCCATCCAATGGTTGCCTGGAAGAAATCGCAAATCGCGATAAGGTCGCCAATTGTACTCAGGCTTTAGTTCGATAAGAATCTACACATATGTATACAAGTTGTATTAATTTCTTTCTTTGTTGTACAATAAAGAGTTTATCTATCTATCTATCTATCTAAAATTTCATTGAATTTTCAAAGAAAATTTTACCGTCCGTAAGCAAAACGAATCGTTTCTTGTTTATTGGAACGCGGCAATAGTATAAATTGGTTAGTTTTTTTTAAGTTTTCTATATACAGACACACTTTTCCCTGTTTTATATATAAAAGCTTCTGTATAGATAGTGATAAATTACGACTTATAAATAACATAATAATGTACGTCACCTATGGCGCAGTATGGCATGCGTACAAATATGTATTTGGTTTATATTTAAACTGTAATGTATGCGATGGACGAGCCAAAAGTAAAAATAATAAAATAACTATACCAGATACTCTATAATTATTTATTTAGTTTATTTATTTATTTATACTTTAAGTCAGTATAATGTCGCAAGGAACTTATAAATGCATAACGGCTATGTATCAAAAACAAACAGACTTTAATCTTATTAAAATAATTCTATAGTATATAATTTTGTGTACGGGAATTATCACGACCAATAATTATTACATACCTTTGACTCTGATTAACTCTAACTGATTTTTATGGATTTTGCGTGGTCAGGAGGACACTCCTGACCACGCAAAATCTATAAAAATCAAAATGCATAATTTTTAAAGTTAGTTTTTATGGCTTTTCTCAATAACAGAGTGAATAAATCCAAAATAAAAAAATATGTTTGGTTTAAAATTTTTACCTTTACACATTCCACCGGTTTTTATAAGAACCGGATAATACCTTGAAATTCCAATGGTATACCTAATAACCTTTAAACGGATACCTAGTTTTTTTGTTCAAAAATTATTATTTCAACTGCATGCAGTTTGTCCTTTCAGTGATATATGCAAGTGTCGCATTGTTAGATACAATCTGTATAATATTAAAACGAATTTAATAGGACTAGAATCTGGTAAATTTCGTTCCGTAATTCATCTTATTTAAAAAAAAAAAACTGTATTACCCTTTATTCTTGTGCTCAGTATTAGTTTTATTAATTGTTAGTACTCACTGTAAACATTACGTATAATGATAGTCCAGTCATTTTAGGCATTTTAAACCTCAATCTGGGGAAAAATTCTAATAAAAAGCAATAGAGTTTACGCCTTGGTGTACGGTATACAATACCGTATGTGAGTGCATGTAGCCGCTTTCTCAGCGCTTTAATCCGAAAACAGTTGATTTTACAGAAAAACTGCAAGAGACATTTTTTGTAGACAATTTTATGAGGGACAATTTTTAAAATGACCTTATTGACCTCCGAGCAATAGGTCGCGAAATATTTGCGAAAAACTGATTTTCGTGACCTTTTGACCTTTGTAACTTTTTTAGCCGGCACGATATCGATGTCGGTTTTTCACATCTTCATAATAACACCGTAATAAAGGTGTATGCAAAAATTCAGCTCACTAGGAATTTTTCCCTAGATAAAACCTAAAATGACTGGACTACGAATGCTGTGGGCGTCAATAATTGATGTACCTACATATAAGACATGTGATGTAGTGATAAATGCAAAGAGTAATGTTGCTTAAGTATATTGTTGATGCACCTTAATTAATAAATAAAAATTAAAAACTGTAGTGGCAATTGACTTGTGATATTATTATTATTATTTTAAGTGCCTGGTGCTACCTCGACCATTTCTAATCTTTTGTAGCGCACTCTTGCTTTACAGTTCACTGTTCAGACTTATGGCTTCGAGAAACCTCCAGATCCTACCAACAGTGATTGTTTGTATTTCCTGCGTTTGCGGTTGCAACTCTAGGTTATTATTTCGGTCCCGCATTGTTGGGCCACAAGAGCATAGAATATGCATTGCAGTTTCTTCTGCCTCTAGACAGAATTTGCATATTGTGTGTATGCTCTCGTCCAACTTTAGGTTGAACATACGTTTGTTCAGTTTGCAGTGTGTTTGATTTGCCATAACGTCCATCATGAATACTCACTCAACGTAAGGCAGAATGTCCTTCAGCCTGATAGACCGAAGACTTGACCGGAAGGGGGAGCTCCGATTGCAATGGTGCACTGGAGGTATTTATGGGATTAAATTTCTAGGATAGGAAATTAAGTAAAATATGTGATCACTCATCATATTATGAAGCATCTCCAAGATTATACATGAAGCTAGGATAATCTAAAATACATGTCAAAATTCAAAGAATACATCTAGCTTTACAAAAACACGGTAATAAAAGATAAAACCGGGGAAGTGCATGTATGCGGCTATTTATAGTCCAGCCATCTTTCATGCAACACGTTATTACTCCGCGTACCTCCATAGTACAGTATATTTTTATTTATGGGACAATTTCTATAAATCTCGTGAAACCACGAAGTCTTTTGTTACAAAGCTAGATCGCTTACGCAAAACGTCTTTGGAACGTGTTTCAGAGTGAAAATATGATTTCAGACGATTTTAATTCATGAAAATAGTAATTCTAAAAACGCTACAGACTGCATTCAGAAATATTCTAAAGACGAAAGAGCGAGACAGATGCGTATCTATCACTTTCTAGCCCTGAAACGTATACCTTTTCATGATTACTTCAGTCGCGTCGCGAATTTAGACGAGAGCGGATCTGTCGCGCTCCCGCCCAGAATCTAATAAGAAAAATAATAATACAACACGTGCAATCGAACTCCAAACTTAAAAGTGACGTTTTAACTTTTTTTATTTCGTTTAATACAGTGTACAGGTATTGTTTTAAACAGCCCCGCGAGTTTGTAAAAAGTTTAATTGATAAAAAAAATATTGTGACTTTGTCGTTGATGCCAGGTTATTAAGATCAAAATAACCTAGGAATATTTTGGTCGAGGACGTCGTCCGTTCGGAGACAGTTCAGTTTGGCAGTTATTTGGAACTCTTGGTTTCTTCAGTAAGTACTTATTTTAGAGTTGCGAAACTACACACAAAGTATTTTAGCGTAAGGAAACTTGAGTTGGAGAGGATAGAAGCTTGCGGATAATCTTTTTAATACCTATGTAACATGTTGTAGGTCCATCGTTTTAGGTTTAAGTCATACATACATACATTTATTTTGTTTTGAAGAAGTTTTTACTGTTGTTCTATCATGTAGTATAAGAACAATAACGTTTTTAACACTGGTTAAGTGTTTGTGATCTGTGTTGTTAAAAAATAAGATGTGAATAATAAACTATATTTTATATAACTAATCGTCTTTCAAAAACTGTGGAAAATACCATTGAAGACTCTTTGGACATATGTATATTGTTTATGGAACTTGTCAAAATTGTACTCAAATTTTGGCAAGTTTTTTTAAATATACAAATAATCAATCTTATACATGTCATATATTTCAATCACATAGTTAAACCCTTAAGGGGTTTATGTGTAAAAATTATGTGTGTCATAATTTTTACACATAAACCCCTTGTAAAGAAAAAAAAAAGTATGATTGACGCAACGTTAATTAAAATTGTTAACTTAATCATGATTAATTATACAGATAATCAAATTACTAATTAAATAATTTATGTTCCTTCTTGCGAACATATTAGTTTTATACTAATATTTAGTTGTTTATAAAAAAGTCTTCTATAGGTGGCCACAAAATTAACGTCAAAAGAGTATAATATATGTATCTATATTGCATCTTTCACTTCGTAAATAATTTTCAAGGTTTCCAATGACTTACATAAAAATTCTTTTATATAAAGTATAGTATGCACATGGGTGAAAAATACCTATTTAATATACCGGCTGATTTTACTATCAGCTACTGATTTGAGAGATCACCCTGGACGGTGAAACTTCGTTTGACAGAAGTTTGGGTATATTTCGTGCCCAGGGACTATAGACTAATTTCATGCCTGTTAGGGGCTTTTTTTACGGCATGAAGCGAACTGCCGCTGTTGACACTGATGTGACAGCTCGATTAACCCCTTGACAAAGGGTCTCTGTCGAACTAGAAACTAATCCAGCTTCCCTTGAGTGAGAAACACATAGTTTTATCTGAATGCCACTCACGGATGTTATTTTTAGATATTATTGTAATTTAAAATGTAGTCAAGGGCAATAATAGTCTAGTGATATAAAAATTGGCATCGTACACCGACGCTTTGAGTTCGATTGCCGGTCATGCACCTCTGACTTTTCAAAGTTTATGGGATTTTTCTGAATGATCCCTTTCTTTAACTATAAATAACGATAGCTATCTATCGTTATTTATATATAAGAAAATATAATCGTATTCTTAAGAGTTTTCCTAAGAGGGTTTTGAAGGTTTGTAAAGTCTGTCAACCCACACTAGGCTGACTGGTTTATGACCTAACAATTATATTCATTGGGAAAGAAGGCTATGCCATGCCAAGTATTAGGACAATTTTATACAGGGCTAGCAGAATTAATTTAGTAAGTAGGTACTAAAAAAAGAACTGCACACTTTCTCAGAAATAAAGCTATAATAGTCCTACTAATAATATAAACGTGAAAGTTTGTGAGGATGTATGGATGTTTGTAACTCTTTCACGCAAAAATTACTGAACCGATTGCGATAAAACTTGGTAAGTAGGTAGCTTGACACCTGGATTAACATATAGGCTACTTTTCATCCCGATATTCTCACGGCATCGGGACAATTATTTAACATAATAAATTCAATATAATCGACCATCAGCTTATTGATTATTTGCGTCATTAGTGGTATAAAATTGTCTAATGAAAATAACATGGATCTTCTTAGTGAAATTTCAAGATATCTTTGTTATAATCGCGTAAATTTATACCGTTACAATACAGAAATTTACGCTAATATTTCAAATGGGACGACATCTGTTCGCAATAGATTTATGTAGAGATAATATATCTATGTAGCGAAATCCTCGAATTTCCATCATAGAACTATCAGATGGCACAAATAGCTATAGCAATTAAGTTGTTTCACTAATGACGCATTTACGAATGGTTGGATCTATTTGAAGATGTTAATAGTATCTAATATCTAGGTATAGACCTGTTAAAGCTGTTATTGGAGCTTTAATACTGTATATTCATAGTATTTGAGACTCTACGAGGGAATTATTAAATAATATTTATCCTTAAATGCTATCTGTAGTTGAATTTCGAGGTATAAGAAATAGATGAACGTATCTACAATTTGTTAATTTTACAGGAGACCAAAAATACTCTGAGAATTTACCTAGTTCCTTGTGATTCCTTAGCTATTTTGTTATTTTGGAATTTGTGAAATACTTCATTTACAATTACGTCATTTTGGCATTTCATAAAGAACCCGTAGATATTAATAAAAAAAAAGATTTTTGACTTTATTGTAGATACTTTCATCTGGTTCTTATACCGCGATTTATACTTCTACACGACTTTCAATGTTCTATAAAAACTCAGAACCTTTAAACCCATAATAAAGTAAATTTAAAAAAAAAAAACCGACTTCAAGACTATACCTACATGTCCAAACTTGAACAAAAAACCAAAACGCATCTGTGTATATATTTTTTGTTTTTGTTAATTTTTCCACCACCTCTAAAGTAAGGTCTACCAAACAAAAAAAAAACCGGCCAAGTGCGAGTCCGACTCGCGCACCGAGGGTTCCGTAAAATATTTTTATTATATGATGTAACTAAAAATTTACGGTTTTCGCAATTTTTCCTTTATCTGTGCTATAAGACGTTGCTTCGTACCAAATTTCAAGATTCTGAGTTGACGGGCAGTACCCTGTAGGTTGTGATTTCTTTGCGAGTGTCGGAAATTTGCGGAAATTTGCGGCATAAACGGCTGTATCTTTTGATTGCGTTGGTTTAAGAGTTTGATTTTTTTCACAGCTCCAAGGTACAGTAGACTTGAGTATTTGATATAAATTCCAGCTTGATACCTCCACGCGTTCCTGAGAAAAAGGGTCTTGACAGACAGACAGACGTTCGGACGGACGGACAACAAAGTGATCCTATAAGGGTTCCGTTTTTTCCTTTCGAGGTACGGAACCCTAAAAATTATCAAAATCGATTCATAATCGCGTAACAAACAGACAAAAAAAAACAAACAGTCCAATTAAGAACTCCTCCTTTTTGAAGTCGGTTAGAAATGCTAACTTATCTTACTAATAGTATAAAGGTGAAAGTTTATGAGCATGGATGGATGTTTGTTAACGGTGGGAACGAACGTGAAGATTTCATCAAAATTTCCACGCCCACGAAATCGCGGGTAACAGGCTTCTTCCCTCTTACGTGATGGGACGAAATTGTAGTTGGCGGGCTTTTAGTAAAAGAAAATGTAATAACTATCTTATGTCCGCTTGTGTAAAAGTAATTTTTTGAAGTCATGATGATCGATGAGTTAATCTATTAAGTGGGAGAGTCATGCTTCGGCACGTATGGGCCGGCTCGACCGGCTTCACATAAAACGGGCCTCATAGCAACGTTTGTTGCGTTTCGCCTAGTGAGTAAGGTTTTCGGAGGCTCTAACCCTTCTCTCCCCCCCCCCTCTTCTCTCCTTTCCCCTACTCCCATCTTAAAGATCGGCAACGCACTTGTGACTCTTGAGTTGCAGGTGCCTATGGGCGGCGGTAGTCACTTATCATCATGTGACCCGTCCGCTCGTTTACCACCTATCCCATAAAAAAATTGGTTGTCTGTAAAGTCGGTTTCCGGACGATAATTTTACGTGAGAACGTCATAAAAAAACAGTGGAAGAGAAATAGATGCGTCACAAGCTGAACGCTTGGCCGATCGTGCCTCTCTATCGCTTACTCCGCGGTCTCGCTCGCACGCTCGGCTCAGGCGGAACGTGACAATGAGTCATGCTTTTTCGTGCGTGCAGCCGGCCTTCATCGATTTATAAGACGTTATCACGTCAAAAAAGACAAAAATTGATTGTAATAAAATCCTTTTTTTTAATGTAGATGATTCTGATTTATTATTGTTTAAGTGCTTAATGTCACCTCGACCATTTCTGGTCTTTTGTAGCGCCAGATGTTTCTGATACTCAGTTCTTTAGACTCTGGTAATTCCTCACACGCTTGACATTCTAAATTAATTTGAATTTAGAATGACAAGCGTATCTGGAAAGATTGAATTTAAATTTAGAATGTTTAACCAAGTTTGCAAAAGATCGAATGTCACATTTCCAGTTAATGCTTTTAAGAAATCAGCAACTTCACAAATGCGCTCATTCAAGAGGCACTTAGATATATATTTCTTACAACGTGCAAATTGTTGTTTCAAAAACTAAAATTGCATATTTAATAGGTAGTTTGCTGACATTGTTCGAAGGCAGCTAATAAAAGTTGTAGAAACGCAAGAATGAAAGTTTAACGTGACCATTTTATTTCTTGCATTTCTTTAATACACCGAACAGATTTCAAACGACAACGTTACGATTTCATTTCGCTTGGGACTTGAATTTGGAAAGTGTTCGAGATATTTCTGTATTTGACAGAGTAAAATAAGCAAAGTTTGAGATGGTGATTGTGTACTTTTAGCATATATGTAACTTCAAAATTCAGAAGAAATTTTGCTAAAAATCCTACTAATATTATAAACGTGAAAGTATGTGAGGATGTATGGATGTTTGTTACTCATTCACGCAAAAACTACTGAACGGATTGCGATGAAACTTGGTATGTAGATAGCTGGAGACCTGGATTAACACATAGGCTACTTTTTATCCTGATATTCTTATGGCATCGGGTCTTACGCGGGTGAAACCGCGGGGTGCTGCTAGTATTATATACGTGAAAGTTTGTGAGGATATATGGATGTTTGTTACTCTTTCACGCAAAAACTACTGAACCGATTACGATGAAACTTTGTATGTAGATAGCTGGAGACCTGGATTAACGTATAAGCTACTTTTTATCCTGATATTCCCACGGCATCGGGACTTACGGGTGAAACCGCGGGGCAGCTATTGTCTAAATATTTTTTTCTAAATAGAAATAATAATATTTTGATGTACATACCACAGATCCAGACTATCTAAACCCAAACTAAGCAGATATTTTACTATAGAACAAGGCTCTAGAACGCGGATAAAAATGTTGAGATTATTTTTTTTTTGTAAATACATACATTATTATAAATAGAAATACCCAGACCAATGCAAATAGAAATATTTATATACTGAAAAGGAATCGAACCCGTAACCCTCAAAAGTTTAAGCAGCGGTAGCGTAATGGCTAAGGCGTCGGACTTGCGATCAAGTGGTTGCGGGTTCGAATCCCACCCAGTGCACTACCGACGTGAACCCACTCTTAACACAACAATTTAGCTTAGCTAGAAGGGTTAACAAGAATACTAACTATTAATTGGGGGGGTTTCAAAACACCTCTGTCTACCCCATCGGAGATACAGGCGTAACTGTACGTATGTATAGATAAATATTATCGTGGGAGAGCCATGCTTCGGCACGTTTTTGCCGGCTCGACCGGTGTGATACCACGGCCTCACAGATATCCGGCAGTGAAGCAATTTGCTTTTCGCCAAGTGAGTGACGTTACCTGAGGCCCTAACCCTTCCCTCCCCCCTCTCCCCCTCTTAAACCCTCCCCTCCTCTCCTCCTCTCCCACCCTTCCCCCCTCTCCCCCTCTTCCACACTTCGACTACGTCCACCTTAAAGGCCGGCAACGCACTTGTGACTCTTGAGTTGCAGGTGCCCATGGGCGGCGGTAGTCATTTACCGTCAGATGACCATATTCCATAAAAAAAACTATTTGAGTATAATTGGATGAAATAAATACATATGTCTACGTAGTATAAAACATAGTCGCGTCGATCTTTTAAACTACGCAACGGATTTTAATTCGGTTCCTCATGAATCACTCTGTCTATTAGTGAAAACCGCTTGAAAATCCGTTCAGTAGTTTTTCAGTTTTTTGCGAACAGACAGACAGACGCGGCGGGGGACTTTGTTTTATAATATGTAGTGATGACATGACGATAATTGTTCAAAACATTAGTATCTACATTGCATCCGTGCCAAGCCGGGGCGGGTCGCTAGTAAAAAAATATACCTAAAAAAAATATTTATTATAGATAGACATTGGTAGTCTTTGACATAAACTTAGTATACTAATGTAAGTCTTTGACGAGTTTTTGGAAACACGATAGTGTCTGTGCTCGTATGATAGCCTCAGGCAGTCTGTGCCATAGGCGAGTGGCTTGCTACGTGTAGGATTTGTCGTAAAATACTGTGGACTGAGTTGGAATTGAAAAATTTCATGAGTTTTATTTAAAACTTCACTAACTGACACTTTTAACACGCTCTAATGTGATAATATTTTAAACATTATACGAATATACGAAATTATGCCAAATTCGCTGATTTACAGATATGTCTATAAGTTTTTTATGAACAACCTAAAAGATCATTTCAATTTAGATCTAATGAATGAGACACTTTTTTTTCTTAAAAGTATAACAATTTTAAAATTTATCACCCAAAAAAAAATCTATTATTGGTTGGGGATCTTAAAAACTCTATAAAACTTAATATTACACAGTCCTGGACTAAAACCCCTCTGCTCATCCATTCGGTGATAAATAGGAGTGAAAACAAAGACTATAAGAATTAAAATCGAATTACAAACAATAATATGCCCAGGTCGGAAAAAATATATCAGTAATGCCGATAAAAGGTTTATGTAACTCTCATAACATACGTAATACATGAAAAATATGTGTAGTTCTTTAAGACTATTATGTGGTACAGGTAGGGTTGCCACATTGGAAATGTAAACCTATTTTATATTGTTTAATAATGTGTTTTGGAATGTACTATTTGTAAATTCGTTTCTAAACACAAAAATTATGAACTAATTGGTAATTGAACGGGTTCCAAATATCTTTATCAATTTAACGAAAAGCCAGTAACGATGTAGTAAATGTGACATAAAATGTGTTGGTAAAAAGATTAGTAATAATTTTAGTTTTAAAAATAATAGCTAATATTGTAAAGGCACCAGGTACTGGTCTCTTTGAAGTCGGTGCCAATTCCGGTGCCGGTTCGATAAGCAATAAGTAATACTTACGGATTTAAACACCTTAATTAAGAACGGAATTTAATTCTAATGAAATATCTAAATATATATCTGAATATATGAGGGGCTCGTGATTAAGTGGTAACCGAGTTATACTAGCCAGGTCAGTCTTGAATTGTTGACCATTCATAACACATTGAGACTTCTCCGTGCCTCGGAGAGCACGTTAAGCCGTCAGTCCCGGATGCCATATGAACATCTGTGGCATATGAAACGGGCAGTTGGAGCCCTAAAAAGTCCGATAACCTGGTCTAACTACAGAATTTCGATATCGCCTAATACTTGGGTTGTGGAGGTCTGATGGCAGTCGCTTCACAAATATCGAAGTTCGGCCGTATCGTAGTTAGACTGAAAGCCGACCCAACTTAGTTGAAAAGTTGAAAAGGCGCGTAGGATGATGAAATATGTGAATACATCTACCGTGGCGACACATATTATGTGTATCCATATTTGCCGCCACGACGGACCTAGCCTATCTGTCCACCGACTTCAAACATACCAGAAGCTACCTGGTACTTTTATAATGTTACCTATTATTTTAAAAGTGTCATATGTATGTACGTCGAAATGACTACTATTTTTCACTTTTCAGTGCCCTTTTAAACACTTTTGAAAAAAAGTTAAACCGACTTCAAAAAGGACCAACCCATTCTTTATCTCTCTCTCTCTCTCTCTCCCTCACTATCTCTCTCTCTCTCTCTCTCCCTCACTATCTCTCTCTCTCTCTCTCTCTCTCTCGTAGACACTGTACTCTCTCTACTTACATGTGTCGATTCTTTATGAGCAAAATCCAATAAAGCACAAAAAGCACAACAAAGCGTTAAAGCGTTACGCTGCCCTCCGATCACTAAATTTCACTTTTCTTATATTTTTCGGGCGCCTTGAAAATCGATTCTTAAGCAATAAATTCCAAAAAACATTTTTATACTAATAACTGTCTTTTACCCGCGGCTTTGCACCCGTAAATGTTATTTATCTATCTCTCGAAAACAGTAATATTTTGAATGAAAGATATATGTCCTGTTATGTATGTTCACGATGATAGATTCAGTAGTTAAGGCATAAAAGCATGACAAACAAACTCACTTTTCTTTTCTTTTTGGGTTTTAAGATCATGTGAAATGTGAAGAAAATCCAGGCGAAGTCTAACTGTCTGACAACCCTAGTAAAAGGTCAGGCAATAGTCGCACTGTGTAAATACCCGCGATCTCTAGTATTAACTTGGACTAGAAGCTTTGCGATAAGAGCTACGGTGATTTATTTCCAAGGACTGTAATGCCTTACCCACACTGTAATGCTGGTCACGATTCGGTATCACATCTTCAGTTTAGTAGAAAATAAAGAAGAAATAAAAAAGAATTTATATTGTTAATAGTAAGTTTTATTTTACTTGTCTTTTTATTAATACTCTGGAACAAATTGTCGCCTGCGGTATTTCCGGACCTATACGACCTTGAAACCTTTAAGAAAAGAGCGTACTCCTATCTCAATGGCCGGTAACGCACTTGTGACTCTTGAGTTGCAGGTGTCCATGGGCGACGGTAGTCACTTACCATCAGGTGACCCGTCTGCTCGTTTGCGCCCTAAAATACAATATATATATATATATATATATATATATACGTATAAACCTTCCTCTTGAATCGCTCTATCTATTGGTGAAAATCGAATTATAATCCGTTGCGTAGTTTAAAAGATCTAAGCGCACAGATGGCGGATTTTTACACCATGATGGTTCCAAAAGGTATGCCATATGCCTGGAGTATACTTACTTTCCATCCATAGACTGTGATTTCTATGGATTCTTGCAATAACATGGCGACGTTCCGACTTTCAGAGTGCTCGGTGAAGTGGCATTCGAGCGCGTGTCCGAACGTACAAAAAAGAAAAGACTGTCTGCAGTAGTTTCTTTATTGTAAACGATTGCTAATCCAATTAATGAACCTTCAGCGAATCCACTTACTAGCATAAATACAAAGAGAAGAATAGGGTTGTCAACTCACGAGTGATGTGACAAGTGTTGCGAATGTTTACACATACCAGTGTTATTTTCTAATCAGATGAACCGCATATTTGTATGCCAATTTTATTAAATAATAGCAACCCACCCCGGCTTTGCCCCGTACAAATTATACACCTAAACCTTCCTCATGAATCGCTCTGTCCATTAGTCAAAACCGCATGAAAATCCGTTCAGTCGTTTTTCAGTTTATCGCGAGCAGACAGACAGATAGACAGACGCGGCGGAGGTTTTTGATTTATAAGTGACATACAGGGTGTAAGTGACACCGTACCGAGTCCTGAAATATTGTATTCAGACCATCATTCTGAGTGGAAAATCATTGCAAATTTCTGCTCGAAAATTATTTTTTGTTTTTGCTTAAATGTGATAACATTTTACCAAAAAAAAATCTGTAAATACTCTATTCGGCCGAAAACTGCAATGTAAAATATTTATGCAATCACCTGATACATAAGCTTACGCCGTTCTCTCTTCGAGGCAGAGACAACTCAGCCAAGCCCACCTTGCGCCGTGCTTGCTTCTATCCTTACATCCCTCATGAGCCTCCTAAACCTTTCTTTAGAAAAATTCTGTGGCGTTGACTCCTCAAAATTATTTTCATGTGCCAAGAGGATATGTATGTTTGAAGCACGTCTGTCTTCTCAGCTCTCTTCACAGCCCTTGTAACATTATTGTAGTTTTTCAAATCATTTGAAATTAAACATTTCTTACAGGATGTATGTACTGTACTTGTCACTCATGTCCTCGTATACATTTTTTGGGTAAGCTCTAATCAGTTGAGTGCCGCGGGCTTGCTATAGCGAGCGGGCTTCGCGGGCGTTAGTGAAGATCAATCAATCAATTCAGGTATCCCTTTGGGAACAAATGTGAGAACAATAAAAGGTACCTTTGTTTGTCTACCCTTGACAACCTATATGTTATATTTAATAACTACATTTGTGTAATTAAGCTATGAAAGTGTAACGAACAAATAAAGCCACATTCTAATACTAGACGATTCTATTGTACCGTGGGAAAATAATTAATTCCCTGCTACTAAAGCATGGCTTTACCTTTATTTTACCTAGGTACTGATACCCGAAGCTTATATTAAAGCTTGCAGCTGTCGTCTATATGTTATTGTAATAATCCTCAAGAGAGTTCAATGTTGGTGACCTAGCTGGCAAGATGCCTGAGCGTGTTCTAAGGGGCGTGGGTTCAATTCTTGTTTAAGACAAAATATTTGTTGTGGCTAGGTGTTTCAAGAAATTTATAGGAAAATATTATCTTAGAATGCTACCAGTTATATAGATATAGGTATGTTTTAAAGATCCTACTAATATTATAAACGTGAAAATTTGTAAGGATCTTTGTTACTCTTTCACGCAAAGACTACTAAACCGATTGCGATAAAACTTGGTAAGTAGAGAGCTGGAGACCTGGATTAACACATAGGCTACTTTTTATCTCGATATTCCCACGGCAGCGGGGCTTACATGGGTGAAACCGTGGGGCGTAGTTAGTAATAAATAATAATTATTGAAAAAGGAACATTATTACGAGTAAGTTTGTGGTTGGATGTCGGTTAACGAACTTGTTACGCGCGGTCTGCGAAAATGTTGTGTTCTTATTATTTTTGAATGGAATAGGGGCAAACGAGCACACGGGTCACCTGATAGTAAATGACTACCACCGCCCATGGGCACCTGCAACTCAAGGGACACAAGTGCGTTGCCGGCCTTTAAGGTGGGAGTACGCTCTTTTCTTGAAGGTCGTATCGGTCCGGAAATACCGCAGGCGACAATTTGTGTCACATATTGGTTGTGCGAGGCAAAAAGTTTCTGGAGACGCGCACAGTTTTTGAGTGCCAATTATCAAAATGGTGGGGATGGAAATTTTGTCGCGTTAAACGATGGCGGAAAGATGGCTTCTTATTATTATACTAACTATGTGATCTATATATTGATATGCGAGGAGAATTCTTTGTGTTCATTTTTTAAACAAACGTGCACAGACAGGAATGTGAAATTTTGAATTCTTAAAGTTTATTTGTAAAAGTACAAAGAGCTTGAATTTATGATTGTGTTACAAATTGAAAAATGGCCACATTAAGCTACACGCGTCCACGTTGACGTTGACCTGTAGTGATTCGTAAGTCTATACAATGACAGTCCAAGTTATACTGTCATGTAGGAATATCGGGATAAAAAGTAGCCTATATATTAATCCAGGTCTCCAGCTATCTACATACCAAGTTTCATCGCAATCGGTTTAGTAGTTTTGGCGTGAAAGAGTAACAAACATCCATACATCCTCACAAACTTTCACGTTTATAATATTAGTAGGATAGTCTAAACTATATACTTAAATTTGTAAAATCGAATGTCAGTTAACTACTCAACCGCTACCCGACATAAGGGTACCTTCCATTCTGAAAAAAGTACTCAAAATCAAAATAATTTATTTCAATTAAACCCATTATAGGTATTTTTGAATTGTCAGGAGTAGTAGTGAGTCAGACTAGTCAGTCGTGAAGCTAGTTTCCTGTTCCAATATCCTGTGGATCCTGTGGAGAAGAACGGGCAAGAAACTCCAAGGACACTCTTTTTCAACATGTTTTTACAAGTCTCTAGTTACATTGCTTATATGCGCAATTGAAATATAAGGACCATGTAACGTATAGTTCAAAAATATAAACAGTCTCGCCAATTATTACATATGTAAGTAATAGTAGTTCAGAGACGACCAGCCCCAAACAACGTTGTCGAAGTTACGTACTGTTCCCGATGTGCTCAAATTGATTGACAAAGTCTACTTGAATGCAAAACAAGCCCGGAAAAAGCTAGTTGTCTATGTAAGTCAACATAGCGTTGTTTTTTTTATAGTATAGGGGGCGAACGAGCAGACGTGTCATCTGATGGTAAATGACTACCGCCGCCCATGGGCACAAGTCTAAGAGGAGAAGGGAAGAGTTAAGGCCTTCGGTAACCTCACTCACTCGGCGAAAAGCAATGCAAGCATTGCTTCACTGCCGGTTTTCTGTGAGGCTGTGGTATCATTACGGTCGAGCCGGCCCGTACGTGCCGAAGCATGACTCTCCCACGATCTAAGTCTAAGTTGTAAAATGTAAGTTGTCTATGTAAACCAACATATCGTCTAGAAATTACATAACATACACAACCTTGCCCCAATACTGACCCACAAAGTAAACGAAACGAAAAAAATACGCATAAACCTCTTCATTTTCTGAGACGACATCATTTTGCTAAAATTTTCGTCCACAACACTCGTTCCGTAAGAATGGTGGGTTCATAATTAACTGCTTGAGGCCTAAAGGACGCAATTTGGTCGCGCTAAAGTATTTAGTAGCTCTTCGTTCTGAAACTTATTATTCTCTGGAATGAACGGGACAAGAAATGATGATATTTATATGTTACTAGCTGACCCGACAGACGTTGTCTTGTCTTAACTATGAATATGGAATTCGAGTTGGTATAATATAAAAAAAAAATCCAAAAACATAGTTCTGACCGATGCATTTGTTTTAAACGCTATTTGCAGCGCGCATTCTGTCAATCGCGCCAACTGTCAAACGACTGACAGTTATGTATGTCAAAAGCGCTATGGTAAACGTTGTCCTACCGGAAAGTAAAAAAATATTATTCCTGTAACCCTATCTCAGCGCCATCTACCGGGTCCAATTGCAAATCTAAATCATTCTCGAATCCACGTCAAGATACATAAAAAATTTCATTAAAATCGGTCATTATTCCTGTAGCCCTATCGCAGCGCCATCTACCGGGTCCAATTGTAAATCTAAACCAATTTCGAATCCTCCTGAAGACACAAAAAATTTCATTAAAATCGGTCCAGCCGTATAGGAGGAGTTCACATACACACGTACAGAAGAAATATATATATACTGCATTTACACTTCAGTATAAGTAACACACGGGACAGCTAGTATAAAGATATATTATGATAGAGGCTTAACATAAGAATCTATATATTAATACGTGAAGCGAAAACTTTGGATCCCTTTTTACGAACATTGGAGGAGTATGCAATTTCGCACACTTATAGTTTATACAGAGAAGAAGTGACGAATGCTAAAGTTTTTGAACAATATTTGCTACAAAGTTAAAAAAAAATGCAAAAACGGGTACATACAGCTATGAGTGTCCAGTATATATTTTGACTTGTCATGGTACAAAAGTCTATACAATGACAGGTCAAGTAATATTGGCCATAGAAATATACCATGGTCGAAATTCGACTCTAGTAGTAGATAGATATAAGATTTTTATTGTACACAATTAATAACTTACAATTGAAACGAATCTAATCTTAAAAATTTGAGTATAATGGGCGGTCTTTTCGCTCAAAGCGATCTCTCACAGACAACCTTTCGAAGGAAATAAAAAAAAATGCGTTAGAAGGCTTCGGGACACCCGGCTGGAACGAAGTTCTAAGCTATATAGGTATAAATATTTTTAATGAATTAAATAAATTGTATCAGAATATAGTGAACATTGTAAAAACTCGAAATTGCGCCATCTGTTAAAGTTACGTGAACTAATATATGGATAATTGGTATACAACCAACATCAAATAACATTTGTATCGCGCAGAATCTACAGATGGCGTAAATAAAAATCAAATCGCGGTCAGTATTTTTCGTTGCGATAACACTTTTCCGCCTAGCCCCCGTCGTATAACATACGTACTGTTGAGAATTCAGGCAAATATAAATATATAATATATTCACAGGGTGTTACAGAAAGGTGTGGTCATATTTTAGGAACGTTATATTTAGCCGGCAAATAGTTCATTTAGCTTGAAAAAAACTAAATAAAAAAAAAAATGTCTTTGGAAAATACTTTTTCTAATGTATTTTCCAAAGACAATTGAATTTTTATTATGAATTTTTTTATCAATTTCAATAATTTTATATTTTTATGCAGACTTTTTTAGAAAAATCTGGACATTCCATCAACGTCCTTGGTATTAAATCCCTATAGTTTCATTTATGCCGGCCCTCTCATATACGAAATATTAGCTTTATCGGGAAATTTTCAAGTTTATTTTTTTTAATCACGGACTTTCCTAACTTTTGACCACACCTTTCTGTAACAGCCTGTATACAGAATATATTATATTCTATAAAAGACATATATAATAATAAAATTATTCAAGATAACACATTAGATAGAGAAGACAATACAGTGAATCGAATAGAGTATGAGTTTTTTAAAGTGTGATAAAAAATCAATATATGAAAGTACAGCTAAGAATAACGGAGGCAAAAATGGTAAAATTGCAGATTAATTTCAGTTTTTGTCAGATAAATATGACAGATTTAGTTATGTTTTTTTACCTTGCCATACTGACATTTTTATTTTCAGTAAAACGAACCTTTTAGCCTAAATTTGTAATAGCCCCGTTAAAAAAAACGTGCTTAACTACATCATAAAACCTGATTTAATGTTTAAATCTAAACCTACCCGCAAAACGAGTCCATTCAATACCACCCTCATCCCTTACTCGCCGCGTATCCCACAGTCTAAATTACGATGCCCGCAAAAATAACTTCCATTACGTACCCATCTAGTTTTTGAACCCAACCATACGGAATACAAGTAATATCGAACGCGAATTGGAGAAGTTAAATTGCGAAAGTTTATTTTTTTTATCAAAGTACAACATTTTGTGGTTGCTATCGGTAACATTGTAAACTCCAAAAAGTATTGACTCGAAATACAAACATGTTATAGGTTGTATTACATTTTTTTTTTTATTTTCAGTCAATATTTTATCTATGGACAAACTGTTAATCTTTGAGTGCCATTGTTACATATATGTGACAAAGGAAAATTTATGTTTTTTTGTTTACATGCATCGCAATTTTGCCACATAAATGTGACAATGTTGGCGTTTGAATCTCGGACACCGTGGCTTATCATGCCATTACATAATGAAAGTCTCAACGCTATAATCCCTAAAGTTTCTACGCCTGCTGTTTCTATTATCTTCTAAATTCTTTTTTCTCTCGCATTCGTTTTTTTTTTTTCATTCTTTAAAATATTCAAACAACAGATACAAAGAACACCGAGACTCGGGACAACTATTTGTAGATCACACGAATTTTGGTCCCGTGTGGAAATTGAATGCTCTGCGCGGCGTAGTGACAAGGCGACTACTTTAACCATTGTGCCATCCGAAATTTTATACACTCACGCCATGGTGGCAAGCTATTACATATTTTGATATTTAGTATATAGTTTGTTTTAGTTATTGAGAGAATCCATAAAAACGAGCTTAATGTTTTGTTGTTTTTTGTTGTTAGTTGTTATGGATTTTCTTAGTAACGGAATGAAAATTCATTATTAAAAAAATATATATGATTTAAAATCTTTAACTTTACACATTCCAAATACTTTTATGAAAAACGGAGGCAAAAATACCTGGAAATTCAAACATCCATAACTTGTAAACGTACAGTTTTTATTTTTTTTATTTTAATTGCAACTGCATGCTAGAGTTATGCCCTTTCAGTGATTTAAGTAAGTGTTCCTTTTTCAAATACATCTTGTATATAGATATAGCCACAGACAGATACGGTATTACCTGGTATCGGTTTTTTTCTACATTTACCAATGCAACCTATTGTTGCGATGACTCTGTGTGTGTTGATTTATAATTACAATTCTTTTTTTAATTGACGATTTCGAATAATTAATGACCACTTTTATAAAATAAAGATATTCAATTTGAATTTGTAATAATATGTAATAAAACGGTGTTCGAATGAAATTAATAAAATATTCGAACGATATTCATCATTTATATTTGCAAAATTTGCACTAAAATTTAGAAGGGAAATACGCTCTCTGAAACGTATCGCGTACAGTAAAATAATGCCAGTGAAACTACAATCAAACATGATAATAACCTAACATTTAACCGATAACTAGTGGCCTATTAATTAGTTATAATATTTTATTAAATAGAAACTAGTGACTCGGTAATAAATGGTCCCTCCCGCGGGAGACCTCCGGCCGGCCTCGCCTCACCAAATGTCGATATATCAAATTATTATAACTAATATGTGAAGTATTTCTGTATTACTTTCATATATAGCTTTTGAGGAAGATTTGTCATAGGTAAGCAATAAGAAAAAGATTCAAAGATCTTCCGATGAAAAATAGCAGTTTAGATTATGTCAATCGGAAAATAGTAACCTTTTATATTATCCCACGTTTCGACCGAACTGCACCGGTCGTAGTCACGGTGGACTGGTGAGAGCTAAGCGACGCCTTCGGGAGTTACGTGTGTTGGCAAATACCCACACCGGTTCTTCTTTATGTTTGTTTCTCAGTCGGTGACGGTACCTTGACACACTACACTTACGATTCCAAAATGTTAGTAAGCCTATTTTTTGTATTGAGCAAAGGAATAGGCATTTGTCTTTAAATTCACCTGCTGGAAAGTGGCGATGAAGACGAAGATAATACATGCCAAGAGAAACCTATTCACTCTAAATAGAACAGAATACAATTATTGCAAGTACAAAATAAAACACCCGCGTAAGTCCCGATCCCGTGGGAATATCGGGATAAAAAGTAGCCTATGTATTAATCCAGGTCTCCAGCTATCTACATACCAAGTTTCATCGCAATCGGTTCAGTGGTTTTTGCGTGAAAGAGTAACAAACATCCATCCATCCTTACATCCAAACTTTCACATTTATAATATTTGTGGGATTACTTTCCATCATACCATCCTTGGAGTTGCCAATTTTATAGTCACAACTCACCGCTTATCAAGTAGGCCGTGTTCTTGTCTACCAACAGAGTCGTATAAAAATAAATAAAATCTGTGGCTACAACTTTGTCCACAGAGAATTTTGATACAGTATCTGGTAAAGTTGTTCTGCAGTTTCTTTGAAATTGGGTGCACGGAGAAGTGTGGAATTGGAATTGTTAAAGTTGAACGGAGAGAAGAATTTACATGAAGATGTTATAATTATGCAATCATACTATCTTTGAATGAGATTTATATTAATTATTCTTAATTTTGTAGAAGTCTGTATACGCTTCAAACTAGTCCCGTAAATTTCTGAGATTAAAAAGGAAACAACAATGTACAGGTACATCTTCCTCTTGCATCCGTCTTGTTGAAACCTCGTTTTTGATAAGCTAATATATCTTGTTAGACTTTATTCTTATCCCAGAAAATCCATGGCTCCTGACGAAATACAAGTATGTTTCCTAAATCACAAGACCAAAGCTGTTCTCAAAAATTATTTAAAAATTATAGGCCATAAATTGCAATCTTGCAAAGAACATCTATTGTGTGTTGTTGTTTTCGACGTAAACAAGCAAATATAGTTTTTGCGCAATTTGGAGCCATGATAAACATACTCTTAAACTCGCGTCAGGACACGTGACAATGATCTAAAATTCGTAAGACGGAGCCGAGTTTCTTAAAATTTTAAAAAAATATAACATTCGAAATTCAAACATTTATGAGCGGCCAGGAGTGCCGAACTTCCAGTGTACCCTATGTATACATTTAGATATGTTATTACCTACTTTTTATTTTTAACCTAATTATATATATACAGATGTGTGTGTGTGTGTGTGTGTGTGTGTGTGTGTGTGTGTGTGTGTGTGTGTGTGTGTGTGTGTGTGTGTGTGTGTGTGTGTGTGTGTATATGCAAATACATTGTGAAGTTATGTTTTTTTTTTATGTCGATTGAGTTGTCACTAGAGGGCGCTAATCTAAACATTGAATTCTGTCAGCTCCTTATTAATTAATGTCACCAACCTGCTAATGTGACGTTTTAAGTTCGTCATTTCGTTTAGGTTTTCACTTCTATAGGCAGTCCCATGACTGACTATTTTTTTTTTGTAAAAATGCACACTTTATAACGAAGAAACACACATAATAGAACAATTTAACAAAAAAAATCTATGCAAACATATGTAGTTATTTTTGCAATCATCGGAAATCGACCGTCGCGCTTCATAGGAGGGTTTAATAAGCTGCATAATAAAAATCATGCAAAACACAAATCATCTTTCTGCCCTTATCCCAACTTTGTTTAGGGTCGGCGTAATGTGTAATTTGCCTGTGTTTGGTAAGTAGTTTAATGAAACATCGAGATTTTTTTTAGTTCATTTTATTTTAGACACGGACAAGACTTATATACTAATATGGTGTGTGTGGTGTATAATTGTTTTATTTAATCTCTGAAGTTAATCTATATATCGCACACCTAGATCTAAAGGGAGCTAACTCAAAAAAGTAACTTTTTCAGAAAAGGCGAAATACTAACTGTGCACTGCAGGAGGTTTAGAGTTTTAAATGCAGCTAGAAGAAAGACATTGCAGGAATCTTGTGTTTCAATCATGTTTAGGGCCTGAAAATTGTGTTTTTGTAGTTATTTCTTTATTTCTAACTAGCAGCGCCCCGCGGTTTCACCCGCGTAAGTCCCGATCCCGTTTGAATATCCGGATAAAAAGTAGCCTATATATTAATCCAGATCTCCAGCAAGTTTCATGTCAATCTGTTCAGTAGTTTTGGCGAGAAAGAGTAACAAACATCCATACATCCTCACAAACTTTCACGTTTATAATATTAGTAGGATAATGTATTGTATATTTGTTTGGTTTTTGAGTTGAGCCCGTGTTGGTGAATTTACCGTCTAGCTTCGAGTACCGGTGATATTTTTAAATTTGATTTATTGGTCGGTAGGCATTGGAGGGGTAGTAGGTAAGGCAGCTAAACCCAAAATTGAAATTGTTTTGAGTTAGCTCCCTTTAGATCTAGGTGTGCGATATGTGACTTATCTAAGTACGGGCAATTATGTACGACGTGCTGTCTGTTTTAGCTGCTTCCTCTTATGGCCAGCCGTCTGCCTGTCGCCAACCCTCCTTGGGAATGTAGTCGTTTTAAGACGGGAAAGTAAGAAGAAGGTATATTTGTATACAGAAAAATGAGCAGGGAGAGGAAGCTAGGGTAAGGGATACCGCAAGTCTTGGATGGAAATCGATCTGACTATCGGATCGGACGTGTATCGAGTGTTTACACAAATATATGGTACGAACGCTTTTCGATAGCGGGATCAGACTATCGGATCGGACTGTCGGATGAAAAAAATCTGACGTGTATTCCCAGCGTCAATCTAGATTCCATCTAAAAGTCGAGGTACATTTAAACCCTATATATATACACTCCTCACAAATACAAATGTTAATTAAAGCTATACGGTTTTACTCACGTGCGTATTTCGGGGATGTCCGACAGCAATAAAGTACCCACCCAGCTATCTATTCATCCATTCATCCATATATCTATCCATCCACCTATCTTTCCATCCATGTATCGATCTATCTCTCTCTCGTAGATACCAGTAATGGAAACAAACAGATAATATATATATATATATATTATCCCTTATGTTTGTGAACTCTCTACTTTAGCTTGATTGAAGAAAATTAACGTGTTACCTGAGCTAAGTGATACGATATATAGATGATATAATAGTGAAATCTAAAGCTTAACTCTCGTTATTAAAGCCACAAGCCAAAATCTATGTAATTTCAATCTTTCATATAATGTCATGTAAGATATACCTCAGGCTTTTTGCCTAAATAAACAGATGTTTGTTGACGTATTTGCTCAATTTAAATACGATTCAAACCGTGATATATTATGACGTGTATCCATCGTGCTATTTATTAATTGAAATAAACGAGTATGTATGTTTTTAGATGATTTTAATAATGTTATATCCGTTCGTATCAATCTCTAACAAAGGACATTCATTTTTGTGTTACAGTATTGCAAGCCATAAAAACTTAAAAAAAAAATTAATTAGACAACACTAATTTTATACATTGCCATTAAATTACATATCATTAATTAACATAGGAATTTATAAAATACTAGCTGCGCCCCGCGATTTCTCCAGCGTAAGTCCCGATGCTGTGGGAATATCGGGATAAAAAGCCTACGCGTTAATCCAGGTTTCCAGCTATCTACATACCAAGTTTCATCACAATCGGTATCGTAGTTTTTGCGTGAAAGAGCAACAAACATCCATCCATCCTTCCAAACTTTCACATTTATAATATTAGTGAGATAATAATGAATAATGTAATATTATTCAAATATATTTCATTATCATAATATCTTAGAGAATGGCTATGAAACATAGATATTTTTTAAATCCCACTAATATGTAGTTCCACAGATTATTATCATTAGCTACAAAAAAAAAACTTCAGTTTTATTACATTAAGCAAAGAGATATATTTCCTTATGACAATGAATACAATATAACGCATTTTACTTCTGCCAACTGCATGGCAGCGTGTTGGCAAATGCAACTCTCGTTTATCATTATAACAATTATTATTCTCTACGATTTGCATTGTCAACAATACATTGACCTCGGTATATTATATTTTTGTCACACTGGCTATGTCTTGTGGTAAGAACTCTTTTAAACTGACTTCAAAAAAAGGAGGAGGTTCTATGTTCAGCTGTATGTATTTTTTATGTATATTCAAGGATATTTCTTTCATTTATGGATCAACAATTTTTTTTTGTGTTTGGAAAGGTATGCTCCCCAGGTCCCATAGTTACAAAAGCCGGATCTGATGATGGTATCTGAGGTAAAACGAGGGAAATCATCAGGAAATAATGACAGGTATAATGTTTGTTGATTTTTCTTGAAATTAAGCAGCATTGACGTTTAAAATTATGAATGTTATTATTATTTACCGACTTAAAAAGGAAGAGTTTCTATGTTCGGCTGTATGTATCTTTTTTAGGGTCCTCTACTGTCCGTCCGTCTGTCTATCTGTCACCAGGCTGTATCTCATGATCCGAAATTTTCACAGAATGTGTATATCTGTCTCCGCTATAACAACAAATAATAAAAATAAATAAAACATTAAAGAGGGCTCCCCTACTAGAGACGTATTTTTTTGGCTTGTAGTATTAAATCTTGTACGATGGTGCAGAACCCTTCATACGAGAGTCCGACTCGCACTTGGCCGGTTTTATTTGAACTTATATTTTACTGAGAGCTTGGCAAGAACTAGAGATCACCTGGTTCTAATAAAGAATACTAGCACTGTGAGTCACATATTACAGCTAAGCTAAATGCTTGTTTTAGGAGAGGGTTCACGCCCGTAGTGTACTGGGTGGGGTTCAAACCCACAACCACTTGATCGCAAGTCCGACACCTTAGCCATTACTGTTTTGTTTTATATCATTGAGCAGTATAATTTAAACTGTCATTGTATGGACTTTCGTAACATGACAAGTCAACATATGTACAGGACGCCTGTAGCTTCTTGTAGCCATTTTTGATAGCCATAACAGATCTTGATTAAAATAATAGCTTTCTGCCCTTTATACACACTTAAAGTACCAAATTTCACATTCCTAAGGCATCCATTACACGGTAGGTTTTGCTGTCATTTTTGCCACAATCAAAACGGTGATTGACGAATAACCTATCGTCTAATTCAGTGATTGACGGTTGCATGATGAGATTTTAATGTCCTTATTAATTTAACAATCACCAACGAACATCCGTCAATCATGACTTTTGTTAATGATTGCCGTTTGCATGAGCATCTAAAGGACACCTAAGTGGACGAAATTAGTTTAAAAATTCTTACAAAGAAATCTCTTCACGTATTAATATATGGATATAATTGTGTGGAGGACCATAATCTCAGTTTAATCTATACTAATATTATAAAGCGCGCTAATCTCAGGAGCTACTGGTTCAAATTGGATTTTTTTTAATGTTGGATAGCCCATTTATCGAGGAAGGCTATAGGCTATATAACATCACGCTACGACGAATAGGAGCGGAGCAGTGATTGCGGGCGTGGCTAGTGTCTAATAACTTAACTATGTTCTTCTTTTACGTGGAATTTCATATACTACTACCTAATTTGGACTGATTTTATTTTATCCAAACAAGGTTTATTTATGTATCTTATTACACCATTCGATAAAAATGTAATACAGATATATATGATTAATACAGGCGTGACAATTGGCGGTCTTATCACTCACGGTGATTTCTTCCAGATTGAGGGATTGATGGAAATTGCCACCTATCTATAAACATTTTTATTATCCAAGTTATATTCAAAAATAATATAATTACTTTTATGTGATTACTTTCTAAAAACTCCAATAAAATATACGCACTCAGAGTTGGCATTTCTGTTACATTATTAATTACTCTTTATGGAAATTCGCTCTGAAGTATTCTTATCTCTTCTTTGTTTTTGAACACGTAGGCTAGCAAAGGAGTAAAATAGAAAAATTGTGCAAAATGAAACTTGCTATGACGGTGAAAAAATTCAGAGAAGATACAGAAAATATCGTTTCTTTTTGTGTTAGAAATATTAAATAAAAAAATTCAAATTATATGCTAAAGTTCAAATAAGTAAAAATATAATTATGTATTTATGAAGCAAAATCATTTTGTTATATAAATGATTGTGGTAAATCATAATATAATTTACACTTAAAAAACGACGTAATAGTAGAAATATCAAATACTTTATACGCCGTTTTAAAAGTAGAACCGTTGAAAATATATTTTATACTAGCAGCGCCCCGCGGTTTCACCCGTGTAAGTCCGTGGGAATATCGGGATAAAAAGTAGCCTATGCGTTAATCCAGGTCTCCAGCTATCTACATACCAAGTTTCATCGCAATCGTTTCAGTGGTTTTTGCGTGAAGGAGTAACAAACATCCATCTATCCATCCATCCAAACTTTCACATTTATAATATTAGTGGGATAATAGTTTTTTAAAGCAAAAACCAGATTATAATTATGTACATAGAGGTACCGGAATTAACGCGATCACGAAATAGTTATTACGTACCTACCTCTGAATTGTGGTGACAGGCTGACTGGAGTCAGGCTGTACCCACGGCCAGTGTAATCTGGTCGAAACGTCGAGCAATTCAGAGATATGTAATACCACCTATTTCGTGATTGCGTTAATTCCCGTATACCATAAGCGATAAAAGTGCTTACTTTGGTTTCGATAAAATTAGGTACATGAGAATCGAATCGAAATACAGTACATAATTTAATCATTACATACCTTTGAAGTACCTGACTGAGTCAGCTTGTGACCACCGCTAGTTCAATCTGGTCGAAACATCAAGCATTTCAGAGAGAAAATATAATCAAAACGTTTATTTAAAGTAAAAACGTGTAAAGGCTCTGATATTTATTGTTTTGCCAATTACCTACAAAACTATAAACTATTGAATTCATGCCCAACACTCGCAATTACTAGTTAAATCAGTATTACAGTCTCGCCATTGCATTTGCCCCAATATTTGTCAATGACATAATTAGTCACTGTTTCGTTCCGTGTAAGCCAAAAATATCTGACCCATTTGCTTGTTCTTATGGTTCGATAAAATTGAGAGAAGTTTACTTCAGTATTTTGAGAACAACTCTTAGATATTAGGCTGCCTGGGGGTAACGGGTGAGGCTGTCCGTTACTCTAGCAGAAGCAGGCCTGAGAGGGTGGCGCGATGTGTTCCGCGCGCGCCTCTGATGGAAGGGGGTGAGGCCCCCCGCACGTTTTGTTGTGGCTGCCTATTATTTAACAGGCGGCCAAGGTCTGCCGGGGTCCCCGAGTCCCTTGCAATAAACCAGTGGATCTATGTCGGAACACCGTGTGATTTTAGTCGGTTCGATTCCGACATACCACTTCACCGTCAGCCCCGGTTAGGTGATGACCCGCGAGAGTTTCCACACGATAAAAAAAAAAGAGATAAGGCTGATGAAAACGATTTTATACAAAATATTAATACTTATGTATATAATTTCAAATTAATTACGTACGATGACAAGTAACGCAGAGAAAAAAATGAATTTCACTTGACCATTAACAGTTTTTTTAGAGGTAATAAAATACGTAAAAATAATATGAATGGCCTTGATGTTGTCTTTATTTAAAAGACAATTTTATGCCATTAGTATTAAAATAGGATTTTAGGTATATGAGCGCCACGGGCATGTTCGAATGCGGCGTAATCGATAAGTCCAATTTTCGACCACTTTATCGAGCAACTCAGGCGGCCGTATATCGGCAATAACACAGCGAATGTTCACTTCCAAGTAGTCCAATGTCTGTGATTTATCGGCGTAGACTCGTGCCTTCATATACCTATAAAGAAAGTAGTTCATAGGGGTGAGATCACACGATCGTAGAGGTCAGTTTACAGAACAACTGCTTACCATCTTCATAGAAAAATAATCCATTTTTATTACGTACTAGCAGTGCCCCGCGGTTTCACCCGCGTAAGTCCCGATCCCGTGGGAATATCGGGATAAAAAGTAGCCTATGCGTTAATCCAGGTCTCCAGCTATCTAAATACCAAGTTTCATCGCAATCCGTTCAGTGGTTTTTACGTGAAAGAGTAACAAACATCCATCCATCCATCCAAACTTTCACATTTATAATATTAGTGGGATAGTAGGATGTAGTGGTAATAGTGACGCGTAATTCTAGACTTGTGTAACGCGATTAGCATTATAACCACTCGTTAGATTGTTGTTACCGATACGTCATGTTCTTTGTAATCCCTCAGTAACAATAAAGTATGTATGTTTTTAGGTGACCTCAAATATTATTTCTCTCCTTCACACAATTACCCGTACACGCAAATATACACAGTAGATGCCCAGAGTGACCCATACACTACACATTAATACGAATCTACACTGGTAGGTCTTATTCAGGCCTGATGGTCAATCAAGTTTTTCCAGAGCACTTAATTTCGTCTAACTAAGAATCTGACCGAATTAATTTTGTAACTTATTTGAAGTTTTTCAATTTGTCTTGTGGCAAAACCTTTTTTGTTAAATGAGTTGTAACGTATAATAGATGGGACGTAAGAAATAACTTTTAGTCTGAAATAAGTAAAAAAATGAGTTTTGGAAAATATTTTGTGGTATATTTTAAGACCAACTTTTAGAATAAATTGGTGTTCGTTTTAAAGTCATTTTTCTTTTTTTGCTACCTGTTTACTGTGATACATTTGATGTTCAGCCAATTTCCCGCGAAACTTCTTTATGGTTTAGGGGCAAACGAGCAGACGGGTCACCTGATGGTAAGTGACTACCTTCGCCCACGGACAGCTGCAACTCAAGAGTCATAAAAGCGTTGCCGGCCTTTGAGATGGGAGTACTCTCTTTTATGTATGTGTGCGTGTATGTGTATGCATATGTGTGTGTAGATATATGTGTATACGTATACTTTATGTACATTTATTTAAAGGTTCCAGTTGAAAATCAGCGCTCAATTCTCATCTGGCATTAAGCTGCACTGGACACCTATTTCGGTGCAAACGCGAGACATATTATTGTTCCTCCACTGTTTCTTTTTATGTACTTATTGTATTTTCTGTACATCGATTTCTGTTTCATTATTTTTTATAGGTATAAGAATATTATTTGGAATAACTACTTGTATCTTAGCACAAAAATAAATGGATTTTCTTTCTTCTTTCTTCTTCTTTTCTTGAAGGTTTGAAAGGTCATATCGGTCCGAAAATACCGCATGCGACAATCTGTTCCAGAGATTGGTTATCCGAGGAAAAAAGTTTCTGGAGAACCGCACATACATATATACACTCACGCTTTTATCCCTAGAAGGGTAGGCAGAGGCCATTAAGCACCCACATTTGGCCATTTTAATTTGTTCTTATTCACGTAATAGTGGGAAAGCCTATTACGGTCAACCGGGCTATTTGATTTTAATTAAAGATGGAAAAATGGGGAGTATATTGATAAGGAAGGTAAATATTGAAAGGCGAGAATGGAAGGCAAGGGTAGGGATGAAAAGGATGTTGCTTATACGGATAAATTGGGGAGTAAAAGCAAACTTGAACTGGCGATTTCCCGGAAGTCGGATTCCTCTATTTGATTTATTAATGTACGTGTTCGAAATTAAATTTGAACTTAACCTTTGTGGGCAAGAACTTTGCCAGGTTCGTCTTCTCTAAAATTCATTGAAAAAATTTTAGGGTAGAATTTAGAGGACCATTTCTTTTTTTTTTAAATGTATTTATTTATTTCAAAAACCTTAGTTCTATGTTACAGATAATAGTTTGGCAGTATTCAAATAAGTGGATTTAGCTACTGTAACCGAACTAGGCAATGCCTGTATTTCGGTTATCAGTGCCATTTCCTCTCGAATGTTAAAACTATAATAATTGCCAACAAAGTGAATATTGTAATTTGGTTGTGTTGTACTACTTATAATTCTAATGAAAAACTCTAATGAATAACTATATATGTATATTACACTACTTTTGACTATATTACAATGAGTAGTACAGTTGGTAATCTGTACGTAAGTGAAGTGCTTATGAGTGTATGTGGACTGCTTGGTGGTTTATGTGAAGTTTGTGTGATGTGTGCGGGTTTATGTGAGGGTGAGTGTTGCGTGGTTTTATTTGAAATTATTTTATGTCATAAAAGTTGTTCGTTCGAATTACTGTACAGCTTCTAATAATAGCTCTGTTTCGTCAAAATTAAGTTGCTGCAAATATTGCCTTAATTTTGCCTTTATCTAATAGATAATAATATGCAAAATACCACAGGTACTGTGAAGGGATAATTAGTTGGTATGTAAGTTTAGTATACAAGTGTACTACTTTATATAATTTATTTGTGTTCATAGAAACACTAGCTTTGCTCGCAAGTTCGGTCGCGTCAACATTTTGCTATCAACACAACAAATTTTCACCGGTGCTTCAAGCAACAAACTGTTTGCAAAAAATTTGAAAATTTTCTTATGGTTAAATTTGACAGTCATCAGGAAACCTTGAAAGGACTGTCCTTTTAGTTACTTAATTCAAATAAATCTGTGTACGCGTGTCTCTTTTACTCTCAAAATGTTAAAGTACGTCCCCTAATATCCCTCCCGGATTGCAACACGAGAGAACGATTTTTCCGTCGGCACTCAAAAGAAAACTACACCTCATATAAAATGTAACCCTTTCACAAATTTTTTTCCCCCAATACCATTCCTTGATCCCTTTCAAAAACAATTTGATAACACAGAAACAACAAAGACATATTTTTATCAGTCTAAAGCTAATTGCAATTCAAAGAGTAACCCTTATCATATTGAATGATAAAAGCAAACTGCCTTAAGCTAATAAATATTTAATAATATTACAATAAACTTTCCAAGGCTATAAGGTTTGTACAAGCCTACGCGAGAATGTACAACATTGATATAGGAAATTCTAATATCTGTTTTAGTTTGAAACCATGTAGGGCAACTTTGGTAAATTGTATTATCAAAACTGAATTTATTATCGACTCTTTTTGAGTAGCACATAAGGATGATGTATTATATATTTGTCATGTATTTTTATCTATGTGTGTATTTGTATGAACTGTTTTGGTTAAGTTAGATATGTCAGGTAGTCTAGGTTTTAAACACAAATACATTTAAATCGCGGAGTCAGCTACTACTGATACACTAAAGGTCATCACACACTATAACGGCACTGCAACGGCACAGCTACCGCACGCCGCCGCCTGATATTGAGGCTACCGCTGTAAGCTAATTTCATCGTCTTCATGTGCCACACAACGCGAAGTTTTTTCGCTGGCGGCTCGCAGTCGGCGCGCTGTAAGCACGCGGACCGCACACTATAATTATAATATTGAATGGTTGCAGCAAGCGCGCTTACTGCCCGCCGTTGGCTTTTTCATTTTGACATTATGAAATGTATTATGCCGTGGAGCCGTGCCGTTACCGTGACGGTACAGTGTGTGATGAGCTTAAGAATGATTTATCTCACGTTCTGTCTGTCAATCATTGGATACTTGTATTTGACATTGATATCACGGTGTTGGGTGGTGCCTACAAAGGTTTTCTGGAATTGAAAAAGCGCAAAGAGCAGTGCTTAAGGTCATGACAAGTAAACTTTAGATAGATATGTTAATATACAAGAATTGCTTGTTAAAAGTTATTAGATATGTCTAATATCAATTTGCATTAATCATAATGAAAGATAAATGTCTATCATGAATTAGTAATTATAAATAGGTTCAAATCCATTGTCACAGTACCTAATACTATTCTGCATAGAGTACATTGTACTAACAGTAAAGACATGTGAGTGTTTATTTAGAAATATTTTATGAATAATTATAGAAGATGGGAGGACCATAGATACTAGAGATGCGCCGAATATTCGTTTGGTATTCGGTATTCGGCATATTCGGCATCTTTTCCACTATTTGTATTCGGCCGAATTATTCGGTTTTGTTGCTGAATATATTCGGTTCAAGGTTTTCTATTTTCTTGGCTCATGTAGCCAAGGTGTAGGACTAAAAGACAAGACTTCTTATGTAAGATTTATGTTATATTATAAGTCAAAGAAAACATATTTATTTCTTAACCTATAGTTAGTATAGTCAACATTTATTTTAAACCTTAAATCAACATTTAATTTAAACCTCAAAACAATATTTATTTTTAAACTTTAAATCGACATTTATACGCGGCAAAACAATGTAATGGTAAACCGTATAATTCGGCCGAATATCCGGTTCGGTAAAGGTTAAACCGAATAATATTCGGTATTCGGTTATTCGGTGAAACCACTATTCGGCGCATCTCTAATAGATACCTATTAACTGAAGTGTAACATCTATTTGTAATGAAGTGTAAAAAAATTATATCAATTAAAACCATTGATCCGGCAAAGTTTAAATCGAAATTATTTATTTTCTTAGAGGTTCTTTTTTGTTATTATTAAATTTATTCATTAAATTTATCGAGATCTTTTTTTTAAATTATAACTTTACACATCTCACACACGGCCGTCTGAGACCAAATTAGGCAGAACCTGTACTATGGTAACTAGCCTGCTGATAAATACAATTATATATGTCTAAATACATACATATTTCAGATAAATTACACCTAGACAGAACAATTAATGATCATGCTCATCACACAATAATTCTTACTGGATGGTAATCGAACGCACGACCTCTGGCTGACCAGTCAGGATCACTAACCACGAGACTAACAGGTCAGTCATCTTACAGAGAACCTTGTCTAATTTCCTATCTCACGGAAACCATTTCAACTCCAAAACGTCTCATTTCCTCAACGTCTGATGGTTTATGAGATAAATCGGAAACATAATTTAACTGAAGTGAATCTGTTTTTTTTTTTCTTTTACATATTTGTTACATGCAAAATAGTACATTAGAATTGTATAAAACAATTTTGCTGCCTTAGTGGCCACGATTAAAATTGTTTACAAAAGACCTATAAATTATCTAGTTTGTTTTTCTCACTATTACCGCATCTCGCGATGGCAGCTTTCTCGCGACGGTTAGTATATATTATGTTATGGACCAAGTTATTAAAGATTGCACTATGTAAAATGCCCGGCCAATATGAATAATGACATGTCAAATCGGGCTGTGTGATATATTACACAAAGTTCGTTATTTATCACATTGTCTGACCATTATGAATATTGCTACATAACTGTTGGGCAAGTTAAAATATAAGCTAACTAAAGTGCCCATTACACGGTAGGTTTTACTGTAAGTTTTGCCACAATCAAAATGGTGATTGACGAATAACCTATCGTCTAATGCAGCGATTGAATGAGATTTT
This sequence comes from Euplagia quadripunctaria, assembly GCA_963859945.1. NCBI lineage: Eukaryota > Metazoa > Arthropoda > Insecta > Lepidoptera > Erebidae > Euplagia > Euplagia quadripunctaria. The sequence continues at coordinate 3,030,503 of OY982581.1, read as the reverse complement.
GATGTCGATATTATTTCATCAATCACCAACGAACATCCGTCAATCATGACTTTTGGTAATGATTGACGTTTGCATGAGCGTCTAATGGACGCCTAAGTTAATTAAGCAGGGTGCTAGGACCAAGAAAGGCCACGAGTCGATGGTCATTAGTAAACACGCGCTGCTACAGATTGCAGTTGTTAACTATTTAGTTTACGATTAAAATTAAAAGCTAATAAAAGCGGACGGGCTATATTGTCTATATCTCCAATTAAAATTAATAGGAAACTTATTTAAAGTGTGTTCTAACTAGTAATTACTTTAAAAATAAATTAATATATATTTGAATGAATATTACGAAAGTGTGTTATAATGGGGTCAGGAGAAATAGTACAGTCGATGTGATTGTTAAGGTGGTGCAAGTCCCACAAACGTGTTACCCAAAATGCCATCAAAGTGACAATGACACGTCACATACATACATCACATCTATGTATCTACACACTATCACATAAATGACATATTGTAATATTGTAATGTCATAGATCCATAGACTAAAAATGTGATGTTTGTGAAGTAGGTGAATAATATTATCAATGTGTTTTTAAATATAGACTTAGGTAACATAGAAAAAAAAAATGTACGCTGATGTTTTTGCAATAAATTATTCTTTCTTTCTTCTTTCTTTCTTCTTCTTCTTGGGATGTCGGCATCGAACTAAGACAAATGACACGATACAATGCTCTTTGATTGTGATTTTTTTATATAAATTGTATTATTGTAAGGTAAGTATGGTATCATTAAACTAATAAGGAATATGCATATGTTTTCTTATTTATTTTACACGAATTTATTTGTCACTAGCTGTCCCCGCAGTTTCACCACTGCGTTTTTGATCACTGCTCCGCTCCTATTGGTCGTAGCGTGATGTTGTATAGCCTATAGCCTTCCTCGATAAATGGGCTATCTAACACTAAAAGAATTTTATAATTCAAACCAATAGTTCCTGAGATTAGCGCGTTCAACCAAACAAACTCTTTAGCTTTATAATATTAGTATAGATTACGTTACCGGAGAAATATAACACAGATTTACAGAATAATAAATACTACAGTAAAAAAATTAATACTACAGTCGGTTTCGTGTGATTTTGACACCGGCAGTTCGTGCTTTTGCTGTAACGCCAAAGATCACTTCGCGTTTGATTCTTTGTTGAAACATAAAACGCCTTCGGCATTGGGGGAAAAGCGAACCAATGGTTCTTCAGTTATTCAAACCATGTCCGGCAGTTGCACCTGCGTGAAATATATATGGTTATTGTCCAGATTCTATGGGCCATTGCGCGATGTTATATTGACAATAACCTTCGTCAATAAACTTACCATCTTAACTAAAACTACTTTTCACATTGGTCTGGTAGAACCTGAGATACTATGCCAGATTTGATGGTTCATTATTTATTTTCAATCGTTAAAGGATGGTTAATCCTTGATTCCCTTTCGATGACCTATGAAAAAAAGTTACCATGCCTAAGAAATATTTGAAACTAGCCATCCCCGCAGTTTCACCTGCGTTTATGATCACAGCTCCGCACCTATTGGTCGTAGCGTGATTTTATATAGCCTATAGCCTTCCTCGATAAATGGGCTATGCAAAACTAAAAGAATTTTTCAATTCGAACCCGTAGTTCCTAAGATTAGCGCGTTCAAGCAAATAAACAAACAAACCATTCAGCTTTATATATATTAATATAGATTGTCTGAATAATTACCCCATGAGGAATTATAAATTTGTCATCATCGTGTGTATTTCAAAATTATGTAAATGGCTTCCAACAAACCAATTTTAGAGTCAATTTCAATTTATGTCAATAATTTTAGGAGACACTTTTTACTCATACATAGCCATATCTTAGACATGGTAAGTCTTGGAATTTCACGTTTGTATTGCTATGTAACATTTGGTGTTTACACTCACTACCTTCTCGCCTTACACAATATTAATTACCAACTATTAATCCCCACACCAACGCTCGTCCGTCAACCAATACCTTTGCCTTGTGAAGGGAAGTTTGGTGGTAAATCCCCGTTTACACGGTTGACGATTAGAATGATATTATTGTTTTGTCACCGTCGGGTGCAACTTCAACAACAACAACGTGACGCGGCGCTAAAGTACTCGATTGTTATTTTAGGGGTCGTGGGTGCGATTCCTATCAATTAATATTTGTATGCATGAATAGGTCTATTTGCATTGGTGTTGCTATATATAATATACTAGATATCAGGCCGCGCGTAAATTGAGATAAAAACTATCGTATCGCCCAAGTTGGACCAAACTGCACACAGTGTGCAAAATTGCATTAAAATTGGTGCATTCGTTTAAACAACATGACACGACACTTTTATATATATTATTCATATATTTACGAATAATAAATGTTGTATAAAAGTTTGTCTGTCCGTGGCCTAGTATAAGATATGTTTAGTTTTTAATAAGTCACAGTTGATACATACACACACATAATATTATAAATGCCTCACACAAAAAAATTGTGAAACAAATTGTCGCACGCGACATTTCCGGAACGATACGACCTTAAAACTTTCAAGACAAGAGCGTACTCCCACCCTAAAGGCCGTCAATGTACTGGTGACTCTTGAGTTGTAGGTGTCCATGGGCAGCGGTAGTCACTTCCCATCAGGTGGGTTTTTGCTGAATGCCCCTAATCCCATAAAAAATTGCTAAAATAACTCTGTCTTTCTGTATGTCTATTACGCTTTCATACCTTAATCATTGAACTGACACATTATCAGGGGTACTTAGAAGGATATAGAGTACCTATAATCCAGAAAAAAAAGAAAAGTTTCCGAGAGATATAAAAAAAAGATAATGTGAGAAAAGCCACGTTCAAAAGCTAGTAAAACTATTTTATTATTATTACTTTATAGCAAATGAAGTTGTCAAAATTTTGTATTCGATGGAAAATTATTTAATTTCGTTTAAAAAAATAATAAATTAATTATTCTGAATTAAATAAAAATAATACACTATTTATCAATTAATAAAGTTAGTAAGACAAATTAATGTATTTGCCAACCGTTACATTAGTTTTGCTTGTTTTGGGAAAACGTAATTTGTTTTCTCGAGATATTTTCCTTGAGCTTATCAGTGAATAATAATTAATTCCTCATTCAGAAATTATTTACGGAAACATCACAGTCTGGTGCTGTTGGAAACCAATATTTATGCCAATGCTTAATAAATAAACATTTTGTTTTCCGGAATATCTTTCTACCTGAATACGGTGGGTATTTCGATTTCAATTCCAACTCAACACAAATATTGGTATTTATAAATGTCTGTTTACTATGTATACTAGCAGCACCCCGCGGTTTCACCTGTGTAAGTCCTGATCCCGTCTGAATATCGGGATAAAAAGTAGCTTATGCATTAATCCAGGTCTCCAGCTATCTCCGGATGTCTTAATAAAAGCTGTTCCCGGATCCCTCCTACTTAAGGCGCAGTACGGCACACCGTGTGGTTTCCACACGCACAAAAAAAAAGGTCTCCAAGGTCTCCATACTCAGTTTCGTCGCAATCGGTTCAGTGGTTTTTGCGTGAAAGAGGAACAAACATCCATCCAAACTTTCACATTTATAATATTAGTGGGATTAGTAGGATTAAATACGACTACATTACATAAAGGTAACTGGCAACTGAAAACCAAAAAAACAAGGTTTGTATTATATAATATCGAAATGACTATTAATATTCTATAATATATAAATATAATGTTAGAAATATTTACCAAAGTTAACAAACATACATACACTCGAAAAACATAACCCTTCTTCTTTCGCAGTCGAGTAAAACAATTCTAGGGCTAACAAACTGATTCTTAACTGCTAACTGAAGCCAATAAAAACTGGAAATATAGAAATAAACTTTTCTTTACGAGAAGGTGGATACAGTTGGCATGTTGGTCTAGTGGTCTTGACTGCTGAGCCAAAGGTCGTGGGTTCGATTCCCACCCAGGACAAATAATTGTGTGATGAGAACAATCATTTGTTCTGTGTCTGGGTGTAATATTTCTGTTTATCAGTAGTCTGGTTACCATAGTACAGTCTCTGCCTAGTTTGGGATCAGACGGCCGTGTGTGAGATGTGTCATGTTATTATTATTATATGTATGATGTTGCAAATATTTTTAGAACATAATTATATTGTGGTGTCTATTATTTCATGTTTGTTTTTTTTAAGTCATACTTCTTTTGAAGCGTTATGAAAAATGATGAGAGTAAGTTTTTACGATGCGCGCGCACACCGTCACGAAAAACCGACACCCTCGAGTTAGCTAGTTAACAGTTTAGTTTTTCAAAAAAGTTACCAAATTCACGATAGTGATACAAATGGTTTTTACATATTACTTTGAGTACGTTTGTAGAATTTGAGGTTAGTTAACGGCATGTATTATTTATTAAGATATTTAAATAAACTTTATTTAACTAGATAAAAGTAAAACTTCTTACGTGCGTACATACACACACACTTTTTTTTTTCACTTTTACGACTGTGACGACACTTGTATTACGTCATAACCGTAATCTCTAGCGTCTAATATAGACATAAACCTTTCAAATTTTACGATTTTTGCTGGGTAATAAGTTGCTGATATCTTGTCTTTTTTATGGCTTCGCTAGGCAGTGGGCCTCACGTTAAGGCTTCAGAGAAAGTTTAGTATTTCATTAAATTCTAAACACGTTCGTGAGGATTTAGGAATATAGAGGTTTTAACAAATCTCAAACATATGTAATACTAGCAGCGCCCCGCGGTGTCACCCGCGTAAGTCCCGATCCCGTGGTAATATCGGAATAAAAAGTAGCCTATGAGTTAATTCAGGTCTCCAGCTCTCTACATACTGAATTTCATCGCAATCCTCTGCCTCTGTTTACGAGCCAATACATGCATAAAAATATAACTTATTGTAGATTAAATCAACGATCTACGGATCACATTAAATTAAATTGAATACAAGAGATAATTTCACGACTAGTAATACCTAAAAGGAAAACTAATATTAGGTTGTAAAGTCAGACGTAATGTCAGTACTCAAAGCGATATTACATAGTTTACGTACAGCAATATCAATTAATCACTCTGAAGCCTTCATTTGTTGGCTTTCTGTGTACCTCATTAAGTACCTACTCGACTCATTTGAGCGACATCTGTGGTGAATTGCGGGCGTTACCGGTAACTGTAGTAAGGGCGCGCGCTCTATACATTATATGTACATACATATTTGTATTATAACATAAGAATATTAGCCGACTGCCTCTATTCGTCCTGTTGAAAAAAAATGGCGGTAGGTTGCATTGATTTGGACTGGCCTGTTGGTCTAGTGGTTAGTGACCCTGACTGCTAAGCCAGAGGTCGTAGGTTCGATTCCCACCCAGGACAAATAATTGTGTGATGAGCACGATAATTTGTTCTGTGCCTGGGCGTAATTTATCTATAATATGTATGTATTTAGAAATATATAAGTATGTTTATCAGCAGTCTGGTTACCATATTACAGGCTCTGCCTAGTTTGGGATCAGGCGGCCGTGTGTGAGATGTCTGGAGTTATTATTATTATTGATCGAGAATAATTTATCTGTCAAATAATGAAAGAATTTACTTGCTTAGTGTTTAACAAGAAGTAAAATACATAAATTTTAAAATAATTTATCATGAGGCGTTGTTTATTTATTCAGAATAAACTCCAGATAACTTTATTTTAATTGCTTTTTCCTAAGGACTCTGCTTGATTAGAAAATTTTGTATTAGAGGGAGAACGCGTTCCTTCACAAGGTAGACGAAAACGGTTCAAATATTTGTATAACAATAGCAAGTCAACCCTTTGAAAACGTTGTTTGTTATGTTGTTTGGATCTTGCAAAGGAAATATCCTCGAATTGTAATCTTTGTAAATATAATTAAAGATATTCCCTAAACTGTAAGTAAATGCCACCATTATCTTAATGACAGCCTCAACAGACATCTTCCCAGATTACCTGTAATTTGTAAGAATTGGGGTTTTAATCTGATTCTGCTTATCTCTTAGTTTTGCCGGAATGCCGAAAAAACTTTCATTTAAAATGTTTTTTGCTTAAATAAAAATTATTGTAGACCAAATGAAAGAATTTATTAAAATCAAAATCAAAATTATTTATTTCAAGTAAACCCATTGTAGGTATTTTTGAATTGTCAGGAAGAGTCAGTCAGTATAAGTCGGTTGTGACTCTAGTTGCCTGTTCCAATACGTAGATCCTTTGGAGAACAACAGGCAAGAAACTCCAAGGACCCTCTTTTCCAACACGTTTTTTTTTTACAAAGTTATTTGTTACATTGCTTATAAGCGCAATTTAATGTGAGGACAATGTAACATAATATTGTTCTAAAATGAAAAAGAAAATCACAGAGCTGCTAGGCAACATAGAAAATTAACGTAATACTTGTGACTACACAGTTCTCACATTTACAATTCAATTTTTTCTAATTAACAAGAAATTAAAAGCGTATCATAACTACAATGTCAACAGTGTATAAAATAACATAATATTAATGATGGCTATATACGAAGTATATTAGGGTATATCAAAAACAATGGTACCTAGGCAGCGGTCTCTATTATTTACGCGGCGTTTATTCAAGCCTAAAATTTAGTACAGGATTTCTTTGCAGAGCATACAGAAAATGTTGCCTAAGAGAATAAAAACAACGTTCTCGCTGCCGCAACAGCAAAAACTATAATTTATTTTATTAAAAATAGGGACAAACTATAAAAGATGATAAAACAGTTCGCTATTTAATAAACATGAGTTAAAAACATTATTATGACTATTTATACCGGTAACGCAACGCTATTGGTCGGTTGACAGTAGTGGGGTGATAAAAGGCTAAGCATACCTTATAAGTTGATAACAATCACTTGAGTGCTGATGGAGGTACGATCAACATAGCTGTTACTGTTATTTAGTGAATTTGATAGTTTATAGCATTAGTGATGAGATTGTTCCTTGAGCATTCTAGAGTTGCAATCGGACATACGGCTAATAAGTTAATAAAATCATACTAAATACATACTATTACTGTGTTTTAAGGAAAGTAATCCTCATCCACGATGTTGATTTTTATTTAAAAATTAACCTTGAACTATGATTTTATTAACCGACGAAAAAAAAGGAGGTTCTCAAATGGACTGTATATATATATATATATATATTTTTTTGGTTATTCAGCCTTCATTCCGTTATTTATGAACCGATTTCGATGATTCTTTTTTTGTTAGATAGGGTATACGAGGGGCGATCAAAAAGTAATGATAATGAGTATAATAAAACAACGATTCTAGTTTAAATTTAATTTATTTTTCTACATAGTCTCCTAACAAGTCGATACATTTAGTCCAACGTTTCTCTAAGCCTAAAATACCCTTTAAAAAAAAATCTTTATCTTGGCTCTCCCAAAATGCCTCTACAGCAGCCATAACCTCGCTATCATCCTCAAATTTCTTGCCCCTGAGGTGTTCCTTGAGCCGAGGAAACAAATAAAAGTCGCTGGGGGCTAAATCTGGAGAATAGGGTGGGTGTTCGACCAGTTCGAAGCCTGCTTCTCGAATGGCAGCCGTCGCAACTTCGGCTTTGTGTGCAGGTGCGTTGTCCTGATGAAACAGGACTTTCGCTCGGAGTTTGCCCCGTCTTTTTTCCTTTATGGCTTCTCGCAGTCGTCTTATTTGATCAGCGTAGTAGGAGCCCGTTATAGTAGCTCCCTTTTCCAGGTAATCAACCATTATGATTCCCTCAGTATCCCAAAAAACGGACGCCATAACCTTGCCCGCCGAGCTCGAGACTTTGAACTTCTTCGGCGTCGGTGAGGATGGCCTTTTCCAAGTCATCGATTGTTGTTTGGTCTCAGGATCAAAATGATGGATCCATGTTTCGTCCATGGTCACAAATCGAGACAAAAAATTTTCTTGGTCAGCCTGGAACTTTGCAAGATTGGCTCTTGAAATGTCAACTCGCTTTTTCTTTTGTTCGTCCGTTAACATTCTCGGTACCCAACGCGCGGAGACCTTCTTCATATTCATTTTGCCGGTCAAAATGCTTTGGATGCTGCCATATGAGATCCCTGTGACCTCAGCTAAATGTCTGATGGTTACTCTTCGGTCTGCTAATACGATATCTTCGACTTTTTTCACGATTTCCTCAGTGAGGGACGAGGTTGGGCGTCCCTCGCGATGTTCATCTTCTGTGGATGTTCTACCCAGCTTAAACTCTTTGCACCACCGTGCCACCGTAGAATATGGAGGAGCAGAGTCCCCCAGTGTCTCCACCAAATCAGCGTGTATCTCTTTGGTAGACATTTTTTTCAAACAGAGGTACTTGATGACGCATCTCACTTCGTGTTTCTCCATTTTCGTGTTGTCGCTCCGACTGCTGGTATTCAAATGAATGTAGCTCCTCCAAATGATGTCCTATTTATACAATTTTTTAGGTGGGAAGTAGTGAAGGACCGAAGAAGTGAAAACAATTTTTTTTGGATTTTTATCTTTATTAGAAATACCCGTTTATCATTACTTTTTGATCACCCCTCGTATCTCAAGGGTGGTCCTATATCAAGGAAGTTAGGATCTGATGATGGGATCCTGATAAAATTGAGAGAAACCCTCGAAAATTGTAGGAACGAATAGTGTTTCTGTTTACTTTTCATTACTTAATCAGGTATTTGCGTTTAGGAATCATCACATCATGAAGCTGAGCTGTTGATGGAAAAAAAATCATATTATATTATATTTTTGTATATTTATATTAACTTTGAAGTTATCAACCTATGAAAACCTAGCGTTAACCGCAAACGGAGCCCTTTAGGCGCCTTGGCTTTGTTCTCAGGAATGCGAAAGACTTTGTAAGTAACGGCGTGGTAAGAACATTGTACAATTCCCTGGTTCGCAGTAAACTGGAATCCAACGCTTGCGTTTGGAATCCCTATGAAACCACCTACATCCTTTTACTAGAAAAGGTTCAAAACGCTTTCCTGAGATTCCTATACAAAAGGGAAAATGGATACTTTAATCGTGGAAGAGCCATGCTTCGGCACGTATGGGCCGGCTCGACCGGAGTGATACCACGGCCTCACAGAAAACCGGTAGTGAAGTAATGCTTGCATTGCTTTTCGCCGCGTGAGTGAGGCCCTAACCCTCCCCTCTCTCCCTCTTCCCGCTCTTCCCCCCTTCCTCCCCTTCCCCTACTCCCACCCTAAAGGCCGGCAACGCACTTGTGACTCTTAAGTTGCAGGTGCCCATGGGCGGCGGTAGTCGCTTACCATCAGGTGACCCGTCCGTCTGCTCGTTTGTGCGGGTAGGGGGAGAAGAAGGTAAGAGGGAAGGGTTAGAGCCTCCGGTAACCTCACTTACTCGGCGAAAAGCATTGCATTGCTTTACTGCCGGTTTTCTGTGAGGCCGTGGTATCACTCAGGTCGAGCTGGCCCATACGTGCCGAAGCATGGCTTTCCCACAGTTAAGCGTGGTAGAAATCACTGACTATTTGCCCCACCTACATGTCGCACTGTAGCACATTTTAATTCACCTATTCCACGGTTACTTACCGCACTCAACGCTCTCTTAGAATCAAATCCATACTGTAGCTTGTTTGCGGATGAATGGCAGACAACTATGTCAGTATGTCTGGTGTACTGCGAGAAGCCTGTGTGTTAGAGGTGTAGTTATTTTGTTGTACATATAATAATGTTGTATAGTATAGTTTATTTTGTATTAACGTTTCTCTCTTAATTGGTGTAAGTGGCTAGGAGCCGTTCTGATTAAGATTAAATAAGTAAATAAAAATAAATTAAATGTTTTTACGTACTATTTCCAAAAAGAAAACTGTCGGTCGTAGAATTGCGCGTCAGAAGTGAAAACATACCTTACATACATCTTTACATATATATGTATAGTATCTGAGCGTGACGGTCACAATAGTTCAGTGTTTTTTCCCCATACCAAAAGTGCTCCACGTGCCTAACGAAATCAATAATTACTAATAACAAGCTTCCACACATAGAAAATAAGTATTAGTTAAATTACAGGAGGTGTGCATTTCAAAGGAAAAAAAAACAAGTGAGTAGCTTAAATAAAGTAACATTTAGAAGTATCTCTAAACATAAAAGATAAAAATAATGAATCAAGGGAGAAAAAACAAAGAAAAATAAATAATAAAATAAAGAGCCTGCCTAGTTTATATCACACTATAGCTGCCAATCACTGCCAAAGAAATTATTAATAAAAAGTTTTTTAACTGCGATTGAGGTATCATTACAAAAAATAAAATTGAAGTGTCTGTTTGTAATCTGAAAATAATAGTTATTTTTTAAACTCATACAGTCATTTGCACGATACCTATACCTAAAAATCAGTTTTTAAAATTTTTGTCTGTCTGTCTGTCCGTCTGTCTGTTTGTTTCGGCTAATCTCCGGAACGGGTGGACCGATTCCCACGGGACTTTCACTGGCAGATAGCTGGTCTTATAAGGAGTAACTTAGGCTAGATACTTTTATTTTTGAGAAAGATTTAGGGTTCCGCGCAAAAATATATAAATATGTACACGCGAGCGAAGCCTCGGGGGAACTTCTAGTTACAAAATAAATCTAATTACAAAATAATTAATTTGGACGATACTGCATTATAACTTTCAAAATGCGAGTATGTTGCTTTTTTCTACAAACAGACAAAAGCAATAAAATTAATTTCATCATAGCCAATTGTATCCCTTCACGGTAAATAACACTCGGGTACAAGCTAACTGGCTACATAATGAAACCTTCAGCAACCGCCATGAGGGTTCCATGAATTTATTACGTCACTACCGGTTCCAGCGTCAATGACTTCCTCTTTCGAGGGAGAGTTTATTGCACCGATGTACAAAGACAACGGCCTGGAGATTCAAAATTGTTATTTTTATTGCCTCGGGGGTGGCAGAAAGAAAGTAGGAAATGTATTTTTCGGCTGCATTGATGGCGTAGTGGATGGTTTAATAAAGCCATTGGACTTATAAAAGGACTGTCGTTCTAAAACGATTAACAGTACGTATGATTATAATAAAGTAGTTTAGTATTATAATAAAAATAACATGACACATATCACATACGGCCGTCTGATCTTAAACTAGGCAGAGCCTTTACTATGGTAACCAGACTGCTACTTTAGATAAATTACACCCAGACACAGAACAAATGATCATGCTCATCACACAATTACGACCAACAGGTCTATAAGTTAATCAATAGTTTAACTATGATTCGGAACTATGGTTTATCGGAACTTGTAAATTTAAAGTGATATCTTAAAGACGAATACAAATGTCTGCAGCACATTGCTATATTATTTATGATGTCTTCCGTTCAGCCCGTTGTTGTTCCTTCGAAGTTTTTTTGAGATTTTCATTTTTCATTGATATCAAGACGGTTCGCTTCTACTAATTAATATGTAATACATTTAAAAAATTCACATACTCTGTTACTTCAAATAGCAACAAAAAGTCATGATCGTGGGAGAGCCATGCTTCGGCACGTATGGGCCGGCTCGACCGGAGTGATACCACGGCCTCAAAGAAAACCATTGCATTGCATTGCTTTTCACCGAGTTAGTGAGGTTACCGGAGGTCCTAACCCTTCCCTCTCCCCCTCCTCACCTCTCCCCCTTTTCCCTTACCCCTACCTTAAAGGCCGGCAACGCACTTGTGACTCTTGAATTGCAGGTGCTCATGGGCGGCGGTAGTCATTTACCATCAGGTGACCCGTCTGCTCGTTTGCCCCCTATACCATAAAAAAAAAAGTTTTATTCTGTGCTATTAAAATCAGTCGCTAACTGACAAAATTATTTTAACCCAGCATTAATCCTTCAGAAACATCAAGGATGATCACCTAGCTTGGCCAAAGGAGCCTTTGTGTTGGTAGACCATAAAACCCGTTTGTAGACACTTAGTCTACTTACACTTATTTGAATACACAATATATTATAACCAAATGTTAAAATTACCATTAAAAGTGTAAGCTTTAAGTGCATAAATAATATAAATATTTTTATAATAATTATAAATGATCTAACTACAGAACTTCAATATCGCCTAGTATTTCGGTTTTCGAGGTCTGACGGCAGGCGCTTCACGTAAAATATCGAAGTTCAGCCGTATCGTAGTTAGAATGAATTCCGACCCCAACTTAGTTGGGAAAAGGCACTCAGGATGTTGAATTATAAATGATTAATATTATATCCCTAAAACCTCTAACAATATTCACAACTTAAGAGAATGCGTGCAGTAGTTTAGAAAAATATTAGATGAGAATTTTTACACGGAGAAATTACTGGATATTACCTTTCATGACGCTCAAATATATTCCATTCATGCAAGCATCGGATCCCTTCGGGTCTTTCGCAGGGCATAATAATGAAATCAACCTGTAGAAGGGCGCAAATTGTGTAACATAGAAAATGACTTAAGGTGAAATTCGTCAACCTTTTTAAGATACGAATTTATTTTGGCATACTATAGGTATTTCTCGGAGTAAATAAAAGACGGAATGGATTCAAGTAGTAGCAACATTTACAGAAAGACCCGAATTACTCAATTTATTAGAGCATAGTATTAAACTGATCACTCTTTTAGCAAATGAAACAGATCCTATAAGATAATTTGTAAATAGAAATCACGTACCATGACTATCTTGCATTCTCAATCAAAGTCGGCAATCTTGCATTAGTAAGGCAAGATTGCCAAGTTTATTTTTGTACCACTGATTTTATTTTTAATAATTGCTTTTAGATAGGATTGACGAGTTGGAAAAGTAGAAAAAATACAGAACTAAATATGGGTGTATTAAACACTGGATCTCGTTGGCACCTCAATGTTTTTCCGCCCAACAGTGACTTTACCCACAACTGGAAACAAAATCTCAGTTGAAATGTCAGCTGTTTAATTGTTAGCAAATTATAATTATGTATTTACACGGGAACTAACGCGATCACGAAAAGGTATTACATACCTCTGAATTGCCTGACGTTTCGACCAGGTTGCACTGGCCGTGGTCACAGGCTGACTGGCTCACGGAGGGCGTCAGGCAATTCAGAGGTATGTAATACCTTTTCGTGATCGCGTTGATTCCCGTGTAAATACATAATTTCACGAAAGTTTAAAAGTTGTTTTTTTTATGGTTTAGGGGGCAAACAAGCAGACGGGTCACCTGGTGGTAAGTGACTACCGCCCATGGGCACCTGCAACTTAAGAGTCACAAGTGCGTTGCCGGCCTTTAAGGTGGGAGTAGGGGAAAAGGGAAGAGGAGGGAGGTAGTGAGGGAGGGAGAGGGAATAAGGGGCAGGAGAGAGAAGGGTCACCTCACACACTAAACATTGCTTCACTGCCGGTTTTCTGTGAGGCCGTGGTGTCACGCCGGTCGAGTCGGCCCATACGTGCCGAAGCGTGGCTCTCCCACTATAAAATTTGTTTGTACAAATTAGTTTTAATATTATGCATATTTTATTAACGATTTCTAAAAAAGATCCCGGATTCCATTGCATCCCTTTTACATATAGTTAGTTATACGATATTGTTGTCATAAGTGGTAGAATTTTAAAAATAATATTTTTATATTCTGAACCATTCTGGAAGTATCTATACAAGGTGATATGTCAGAATGGTCCAATAAACAATCCACTGCTAGAACGCTTTGCCAGAACTCGATATGAGGGGATTAAAATGGAAAATAACAAGTGACACCACTGGTCTTGCGAATACATGCCACACGTAACTCTGTATTTTTTTTTATGGTATATGGGGCAAACGAGCAGACGGGTCATCTGATGGTAAATGATTACCGCCGCCCATGGGCACCTGTAACTCAAGAGTCACAAGTGCGTTGCCGCCCTTTAAGGTGGTAATAGGGGAAGAGGGGGGAAGAGCAGGAAGACGGGAGAGGGGGATTAGAGGGGAGGAGAGGGGAAGGACGGGAATAGGGGAGAGGGAAGGGTTAGGGCTTCCTGTAACACCACTCGCACGGCAAAAAGCAATACAAACATTGTTTCACAGCCGGTTTTCTATGAGGCCGTGGTATCGAGCGGAGTCGAGCCGGCCCATACGTGCCGAAGCATGGCTCTCCCCCGTCTGTATTCGGTCAGTTCGGTAAGTTCAGGTCTCACTGTAGAGATACTCATTATCATGACCCTTATGGTGAACCTTCCAGCGCCATCTAACGAAGATGAGAAAAACTTCTTAGTAAATATCAATCCTGCATCTCACAATATAAGTTTAATCAGTGATTGTTCTTAAAAATAAATTAAGGATATTGCACTATGTATTATCTATCTATCTATCACATATTTACATAGTTTTAAAAATGATGATTATCATAAAAATATACATTCAAAGTTCAAACGTGTTAATTTTAACAGAGTTTGGATTAAATCGTGTATAATTGTGACACGAAGCCTGGCCAAGTTTTGTACACAACAGGAAGTTTACCGTCCTTGTAATGTTGCCAGTAAAAGGCACTGAGTATTATTTTAAGCTGCCGGATCTCGACTACAAACGGTTCTACTTTCATTCCTCTTTGAACAAAATGGTTTATATTTCACTAAATTTTGATTGAAAAAGTTTATTCCAATCACTTTTTTTAATGTGAATTAAAAGATAAAGATAATTTTATTGCTTGACTGTGTACAAGTAGTTCTTATACATAGTTTGATCCAACAGCTTATCCTTTCAGAGATGTAACGTAAATTATAAGTAATAGTTAAAATATTAACTATCAAAATGACATCAGGAGTGCTTATTACTAAAATACTTTTGCCCAGATGTGCTGACTACTAAAATACATAAATAATGAAATATAGTATTGTATTTTAATGCAATGTAATCATTAATTAATAATGTTATAAATAGCAATTAAAGAAAAAATTGCATGCTGTTACTTGAATGACTAAATGAGCTTGTACATTTATTTAACTAACAACCTAGTCTGCTCTGTATCCTCATTTCAAGCAATTAAAGTGATATATGAAATAAATTTTCCAGTAACCATTTCTTGAGTTTTGTTTTAAATATTATTCCGTTAAGTTGCTTATTATCTATAGGTAAGTGATTACAGACGCGAATGGCGGTAATATATTTTGTACTTTTATAAAATATTATATTATATTTGTTTTTGCTGTAAATATTATTTATTGTATCTTAGTATTTCTTGGATCAATTAATGACCTGATAACTGGCATCGAACCCAGACGGGTTCGGTGCCCACCCAGGACAAATATTGTGATCATAGTGAACGTGAGATAAGATATATCTTATCTCACGTTCACTATGATCGTATACGATTAGTTCCAAGTGAAGGCAATAAAAAAGCGTGTTAAAAGAGCTTAAGTAACCGTCAAGTAAGTAAGATAATTATATTTTATAACTAGCTGCACCCGTCATGCGTTGCAATGCCATTTTTTGTATAGATTTTTTGGGCCAGGAACCATCACGGGTGTCCTCAGAACACCCTACCAAAATTTCATCACAATCTGATCAAGAGAGCCATGCTTCGGCACGTATGGGCTGGCTCGAACGGAGTAATACCACAGCCTTACAGAAAACCTGGCAGTGAAGCAATACTTACCATTCTTTTCGCCGAGTGAGTAAGGTTACCGGAGGCCCTAATCCTTCCCTCTTCCCCTCCTTCCCGTACTCTCACCTTAAAGGCCGGCAACGCACTTGTGACTCTTGAGTTGCAGGTGCCCAAAGGCGGCGGTAGTCATTTACCATCAGGTGACCCGTCTGCTCGTTTGCACCCTATAACATAAAAAAAAACTAAGCTAGTTTAACTAAATATATATTGCCCACCTATTTGTTTTGCAAACTGCGCTTAACTTTCTCAACTTTATGCTGATATGAAAACAGTGCGCCACAAGTTGGAATGATGACTTAAACTTTTGTTATTAAATCTTTAAGTGAATTAAATGTGAGACAATAAACTAGTTTTAAACTTCGTGTTTCTGTTTGACTTGACTTAACTTCGCGACTTTGATACCAAAGTTTATACACTAAGTGATTGGTGATACTTATTTTAGTCATTAATATTTTATTATAGCCTAAAAAAAATAACGGACGAAAATTGTACCCAACAGAGCCTGATGTTCACTGGGTTTACCTGTTTGTATATGAGGTGTGTAATTCGGGACTTAACCGCGATAATATTTAAAAGGTACAATACCTCTTGTTTACCCGACGTTTCGTTCGAATTACACCGATCGTGGTCACGAGTGGACTGATGAGAGCTCAGCGACGCCTCCGTGAAGTGCGAGTTTCGGCAACTACCCCCACTTGGTCTTCACTATTTTTATTTTTATTTGTACTGTCGGTACTTTGACACACTACATTTACGACGTCCCCTGAATGATGTCGAGGGTGTACTCGCTGACGATACCATTTGCTGATTTGCATTTGCAAGATGTTGATATGCGGTACCCATCTTCTCGGTTGAAATTTTTATGCTTTTTTATTTCAACTGCTTCACGTACTATTCTGGAGAAATAGTGAAGGTCGGTTGAAAGGACCTGTGGTTGGTGTAATTCAATCTGGTTTGGACCTGACTCCAGCAATTTTTTTACGTGGGAGAGCCATGCTTCGGCACGTATGGGCCGGCTCGACTCCGCTGGATACCACAGCCTCACAGAAAACCGGTAGTGAAACAATGCTTACATTGCTTTTCGCCGCGTGAGTGAGGTTACCGGAGGCCCTAACCCTTCCCTCTCCCCTATTCCCGTCTTTCCCCTCTCCCCCCTCTCCTCCCCCTCTCCCATCTTCCCGCTCTTCCCCCCTCTTCCCCTATTCCCACCTTAAAGGGCGGCGACGCACTTGTGACTCTTGAGTTACAGGTGCCCATGGGCGGCGGTAGTCATTTACCATCAGGTGAACCGTCTGCTCGTTTGCCCCCTATAGCATAAAAAAAAAAAAAATGCTCCGCGATCGCCGACTTGTTAATTTGACAGTTTTTTACAGCTGTGATGTGATATTATGATAATAGGTGCCATAGGGCACTTTGGGAATGAAAGACTGGAAAATTAGGAGTAGGTATACTGAAACGGTAAAAGGTAGGTAAGATAATCGATCGATCGATCGTGGGAGAGCCATGCTTTGGCACGTATGTGCCGACTCGACCGGAGTGATACCACCGCCTCACAAAAAATCGGCAGTGAAGCAATGATTTCAATGTTTGTCGTCGCGTGAGTGAGGTTACCGGAGGCCCTAACCCTTCTATCTCCCCCCCCTCTCTCCTATTCCCGCCCTTCCCCTCTCCCTCTCCCCCCTCTTTCCCTACTTGAGTTGCAGGTGCCCATGGGCGGCGGTAGTCATTTACCATCAGGTGACTCGTCTGCTCGTTTGCCTCCTATACCAAAAAGAAAATTATATTATTCAATTTAGGTATGCAATATATTAAATTGATGGGTTTAATTTAATATCTTCTTTTAGAACTTTTAAATAAAAGCTTGTCTGTAATTTTTTTGTACTGTTATTTTTATTTATTTATTAATTGTCATCTAAATTACATGTGTATGCATAATTTCAGCATGAGCGATTGAGGATAACTGCTTTGAAATTCAGTCGTAAGATTTGACCCCAGCACACGTTGAAACAAACATTGCAAGTGAAATAAAAATTTGTAAAAGGAGCAGGCACTAGATTTTATTGCCAGGGTTTTTTCTCAGAAGATACACTTATTTTGTTATAAGTCTGATATTTTATATAAAATTAATTAGCTAATTACTTTCTTACCTAGTTTTTTTTTTTTCTTAAATTTTATAAATCAACCAGCAAATTCGCTTCGCACAAGTAGCAGATACATCTTCAACAATCATCAACATATTACAATCAATTTACACAAAATCTTAACAAATTATACACGTAAACCTTCCTCATGAATCACTCTGTCTATTAGTGAAAACCGTATGAAAATCCGTTCAGTAGGTTTTCAGTTTTTCGCGAATAGACAGACAGACGCGGTGGGGGACTTTGTTTTATAATATTGAGTGATAAAATAGGTAAATAATTAAATTAAAATTACAAATCTTTAAATAAGAATCACTAAACACATTAACTATTACAATAATGTCGCAACAAATTTTGTAAATAATGTCGAAATCTAAAACTTGTATTTTAAATTGAATATAAGCACTTTTTAAATAACAGAGCTGTCAACTTGTTTTTGAATATTTGGATTGTGTAATTTGGGTCGCCACCGAACTATTTTAGTTATGTGGCTTTGAAAAAGGCTTTTAAGGGTTCTGGAAGTAATACTCACTTATTAAATCACCGTCGAAGTCCTGAAGACCTCGATAAAGAGATTGAATAGGTATCCAATACTTGATTGTACTTCAAAATTAATACAGAGTAAGGAACATGGATAGTATCTAAGTGTTTGTACAAGCTACTCGCGCTGTGATTGATCACTTATGTTACGAAGTGTAGTGAGTACTGATGTGAATTATTCCCATCCATCAATTACATACTAAGTATTTGTCAGTGTTGCCATTTCTCAAGACACTTGGTACAAATTGGTAAATATACCAAGTCAGTTTCTCCTTTGCTTTCAGGCGTTAGTACCTTGTCTTTAGCATTCTCAACTCATATTTGTGTAGAAGAAATGCCTCCAATATAATGCATTCATGAAATGCGATGTG
>OY982581.1:2385046-2411578 GCA_963859945.1 Euplagia quadripunctaria | reverse complement strand
TTGTGATGTGTATTATAATAATTATTAAAAAAAACACGCGCAGTGCAAGTTGAAACATGTAGTGTTATTAGTCATCAACGTCAACTATTGTGTCAAGGTCACGCGTATCGGCATGAACTGAGATCGTCCGGTTCGTATCCGTATTCGCAGATCTAGACACTAATAATCCGTATTCGTGTCCGTATCCGCGGATATACTTTTATAAAGATCCGACACATAACTAAAAAAAAGGTACATATTTTCCATATACTGATTATCAACAGTGTACCTGGAATTGCAAGAATAATTTATTTACACTTGTAAACAATTTTTTATTTCAATTCGAGGTTAACCACCAACTAACGTATAGGTGGATGATGGACACTGCGGCTCCTTCACCGGTTTAGTGCCAAAAGTATAAACACGCCATAAGGATAGATCTCACACTCACTAAGTAAAGGACACGCGCGTGTCTGATGTGACGTGACGTAAAATGACGCGTTTCTAGCGCGGCAGGGCCACGAATACGATTCCCGTTTAATGCAAATATTTGTAAACATGAATATGCCTATTTTTTGGATAGGTCTGAGTGTGTCTATGTATCATGTATTAGAACAATAAGTTAATTTAGCCGTGTTCTAGAACCCACACTGACCCCCACAGTACAGATATGGTAGTTAGGCTCCAGATGCTGCTAAGTAATATGTTAATGCCACTGTTACTATACATATAAGTATGTTCAAATGTTAAGTTTTTTTTTTAATTTGAAAAACAATTCCCGCATTAGAAATATTCCTGTGTCACGGGATGCTACACAAACATTAAAACAACGGACACAAAGAACACCCAGACTCGGGACAACTATTTGTGGACCACACAAATTTTTGTCCCGTGTGGGATTTGATCCCACAACACTCGGGCGCGGCGTAGTGGTGAGATGACCACTGAAACCATTGCGCCATCCGTGCAGTCAATTTTTATTTTTTTGTAATTTTAATAGTAGTTCCTGACTGTCGTTACTTAATTTTAAACCCCCGACGCAAAAAGGAGGGATAGGTGACGAAGAGAGGGAGGGGGTGTCTGTCTGTGGGGATAACAGCTTCTAAACGGATGGACCGATTTTGATTTACTTTTTCGTTTGAAAGGTGACTTGATCGAGAATGTTCTTAGCTATAATTCAACAAAATCTGTTCAACATTGTTGTTGTTCTAGGGATTTTTGAGTTGGGGGTATTTTTAATTTATACTTGACAAAACTTTAAAAACCCATACCTCTTCAGTAACTCTTGGCTCCAGCTTGCATCTGACATCGTCCCAAGTCAGAGAACCAATATGGCTGGCCTGGCCGACGATGAACACTGGCTGCTGCTCAGGGTCCGAAGAAGAAATGCCGCAGCGGGAACTTGATGCTCACTGAAGCGTTGGACATCCTGCGAACTGGAGAGGAGAAAGTTTAGAATATTTTTTTCCTTTTTTATTGTGCAACGGTAAACCATTAGCATCACATCCAAGAAGATTTTGAGCATACTCTCAATTTTTTGTAGAGGTTCTGGTCTAAGAAAATGAAAAGAACAGAGATTTAAAGACGATGACGTTTCTCGTACACCACAAAACCCTCTTACTATGCTGGTAAATAAATTAATAAAATACTTTATTTTAATATTTTATTTATTTTTACTAATGGCTAAAGAAAGAATATAAGAACTAGGCCCACGATGGTGTTTTATTCTAAAACACACAAACAACATGAAGCCCAGGTCTTTGCTCATACAAATATCATGTATTTTGTAGAACTACATTTAATCCCAAACATCGCCTTAAAATAATAATATGTCACTACTTGGGGTGGGGGAATGTATGTGGGCGTTCGAAGCGGGGGTATGCGGGTAGCGGGGGAGGTATGCAGACGTGCGAGGTATGCAGACGTGCGAGGTTTGCGGACGTGCGAGGTTTGCGGACGTGCGAGGTTTGCGGGTGTGCGAGGTTTACGGGCGGCGGGGGGAGATGCTTGTCTTCCTGTGGCATCATATCTTCTAAACGGATGGAATGGTTTTGTTTTTTTTTTGTGTGACAGGTGACTTGATTGAGTATTATTATCCCTAATTAAAAAAAAACTGTTCAACCGTTCGAAGATCTTCTGTTCTTTTCTAACCGTAAAAGGAATTTTCGAAGTTGGGGGTATTTTAAATTTTTTACACATACTGCTTAAATTTCCTAAAATATGAACTCACCTTTCTATTCACTAAAAAAAAAACATTCTAAGTACTGTCACTGTTCAATTTATTTCTTTATCAATACAGAAAAACATGTTTCTTATCTATAAATAAACACTACACATAGTATATCATGGCATGCAACAATAAACATAATCTACCATTGTTCAAGTTCCATATGACTTGCATAACAGTGTTAAGCAAATAAGTTGATTAAAAAAAAAAAAAAATATATATATATATATATATATATATATATAGAAAAAACTATTAAATAAAACAGATTACTGGTAAATTGTTGCGCACAAGTCTGTTGTACTTGGGAAGGAGATATGCTTCAAGAGTTTTTATTTAATAACTAGCCGTCTCCGCAGTTGTACCTGCGTTTATGGTCACTGCTCCGCTCCTATTGGTCATTGGCATAAAGATAAATGGATAACATAACTGTCAGAAGGTAAGCAACTTTATGAGGGTATTAGTCACTTATTTTGCAGATGGAGAAAGGATGCGTGCAGGCACATACCTAATTATAGAATAAAAAAAAGAATTATAATACTTTCTCAGCTTGAAAAGAAGCAAAACAATGATAAATTACATTTACCTAGGAAAAACGGAGAAGGTTTGTCTCAAGTTAACCTATATATTTGTTTTAAAATGATCAGAATAATAACCACTTGTTAAAATGACGTGTCAATAAACAAGATCCAACATAAAAGTTGGAGGATATCAGTCAAAAATCTTAGCTTAACAAGAGAAGTAGGTCACTGGTAAGTAATTAATATTGTACTAGTGAAAAAATAAACATGAATAAGCATTAACAGACAGATAACAAGTAATCGTCCTCCGCGCCTTTTCCTAACTAAGTTGGGGTCGGCTTTCAGTCTAACTACGATACGGCCGAAATTTGATATTTTACGTGGAGCGACTGCCATCGGACCTCTACAACCCAAGTACTAGACGATATCGAAGTTCTGTAATTAGACTTGGTTGTCAGATTTTTTAGGGCTCCAACTACCCATAACAAATGCCACAGATGTTTGTATGGTCCCCGGGACCAACGGTTTAACATGCTTTTCTGAGGCACGGAGGGGTCTCAATTTGTTAAGAATGGTCACCCTTCCTAGACTGACCTGGCTAGTATTACTTAACTTTGTAATGTGGTAACCTACTCGGTTACCAGACTCGGTTACAACCAGAAAACAAGTATAAATTAAAAATTCTAAATACTCCTGACTCAGAAATTCCTTCTAAGATAGAAAAGAGCCATTGATCTTCAAACGGCTGAACAAATTTTCTTGAATTATAGCTATGAACACTTGCAACCAAATCACCTTTAAAAAAAAACTAAATCAAAATTGGTAAATATAGTTAACAGCTATGATGCCAAACACACAGATACACATTTTAAACTTATAAAACCCCTGTTTTTGCATAGTTTTATTAATTAACCATTAAAATAAAATAAATAATATTCTTACCTCCAGCAGAGGACTTCACTTCATGAGTTCAACCGTATTTATGACTATAGTCAGTGAGATTAACAGACATTGTTTGTTTTATATACTAACATGAAGAATAGGTAATAACTTCTAATAGCTGTGCAAGCAATGATTTATTCCATTTGAGTGCTAATAAACCTTATCTCTGATTACAGATATACTGATGGTAAGTGACTACTGTCACTCTTTTCATGTAAGTTTGAGGGTAGTATCGGTCTAGGAATATGCAATTCGATATGCTGAGATTGGGGCCAAAATGAACAAGATACGTCATATCTTCCCGGATGAAAATTCGTAAGCCGCTACAAATATAACCATGTAGCTGGCAGTATGCCGATGGGAAACTCGTCAGCTGGTGCATTTATATAGGCGATATCTGCTCCCCTCTGGCTTCTGAGTTACACCTGGGGATCAGCTGACAATCTTTCCACCGAGATACAGCCAGCTGACATTTTTATTTATTCACAATAGCATATAAACTGTCATCTGATATATTTTCAATCAAGAGGAAATCACTGAATGTATAAGTATAAAGATTTTTCACATTCATGTGACCAGCTTACGTATAATCCACCACTCTATAGTCAGCTGAGCTTTAATTTGATACAATTCTCAATCAGGAGGAAATGACTAAAAATGATTTTTTTTTCTACATGCGCGGGAGTCTGCTGCTCCTTAACCCCCCGACAGAACCGCAGCTGACGTTCACGAGGCTACATGATACAACTCTCTGAAGCATTTCACCCGAAAGGGTATTGGTCATGAAAATCTGTTGCTGGCTCGCGGGCCAAGTTCATGTATGCATAACAGATAGAGGAATCACTGCTTAAAATTACTATAACTATGTGTGAGTGATAGTCAAGTTGTACAATATATGGAAAGTTTTGAAACTGATCTAATATTCTGTTACGTTACTAATGAATCAATAGAGCTAAGTAAAATACTAATATTTTTTACAGATACCCCTGCTTGTTTTTTCTACAAATATAGTTAAGAATTTTAACTTTAATTACATTTTTATGACTTTAAAATTACTTATTACATATGGTTTTAATCAAAATGCATGTATTTCTAAACATTGTGTTCAGAAATGCATGCAAAAGAATGCTTAGGATATATAGGACGGATTCTGTGATAGATGACACAGCAAAAATAATGCTACAAAAAAGAAATGACGGAAAAAGAATATTAAACTACCCTCAGATATGGATAAAAGTACATTCAATACTTGTAAGGCTACTTACTATACTAAAAGTAATATCTATTAAATGCATAACACATAAATTTACAAAATAACAATACAATTTACACTATAATGCCAATAACCATATCAGGTTTTTTAAATAAAAATCCAGTTCTAAAGCTATATCATTCAATTGTTCGCAAGATTAGTGTTCCATATCATGTAACACTAACAGGGTTAGATAAGAGGCTCAATAACAGATGCCCTTAGTGACATCACTTCAACTGCATAAAAAGTAAACATAAGCATTCATCTTTTAGAACAAATAATGCTTTGTGAGTCATTTTCTTAAACAGATGTATTGTTCATGAGTTTTAATGTGTTTTAATTCAGAAAAAATACGAAAATCATGTCAAATAAACACAAGCTATTCTCTAAATATGTTTCTAATGATTCTAAATATAGTTAATATGAATAGGATAACTAGAGAAATATGAATAGGTCATTCACCTGAAACATACGTCGGCTGTTTAATAACACTTATACACGTATTAAATACTCTTAAAACCAACATGATGACTTATATAACATTTAAGCATTACAACAAATAATACAATCAGCGTTTTTTAGCATATAGTACCTTTATTAGACGACCGCTAACTTTAAAAAAATTGCTTACCGTTCCTTAATTTCACTCTAGTCCAGTTAATATGCTAGTGTATGAAAAACATTAATGGTTGTTGAATAGATTAATGAATTCCAAATAGTTTACTTTAATTGGTTTATTGTTTACTCAATTACAAAGAAAATCTTTCACTTTCTATTTTCTCATTGAGTTTGAGTTCCTCACAACTTGCCAAATCATTGGTAATTTTCGTTCTGAAATGAATCAAAATGTCATCATCTTATTCGTTTTTAATGATTCGTCGGTCGTGAATAAGAATAATTACGATTTTTGGGTTTTATCTTATATGCTTATGTGTAAATTATGGTTTACTTAAAATATGAATATGAGATTACTCCTCCTTCTCTTTACAAAGAGTTAGGACTCCAACAATAGTTTATTTATAAGGTTATTATTCTAATTATACTTTCTGAACGAAATAACGAGCGTTCCACTTCCTTGAACCGTTAATTATATATTTCTAACCTTTCGTGAGGGAATATTTTCGGTGCAAAATGAATATAATTATTATTATGTGGCAAAATGTACGGGCACGTTAAATGGGTATTCTATAATTGTAGAACCATTGTAAGTTAAAAACGAAACGAGAATTACGCATACGCAGCTGTGCTGATAATGTATCCTATTGTCAACTTCAATTTTTGGATTGTGTATCCTATTGTCAGGCTATTGTAGTCTTTGTCATAATGTCAGTCTTGTGACTTGACACTGCTTGACACAATTCTTTGTTATAGTCTGTGGCCGCAATCATGAGGAGATGCGCAACATTTAACCCAATTTGCTGTGACACGTCGCCTCGGATACAAGTATCTACTCAAAATAATAATTTATGCCATATTGTGCAATTTTAACCTGTAAAAATGACAGTAGGAAGAAAAATGTATCTAATGGAGGAGTATCGTACCACCGGTGAGCATTAACTGATAAGTTGACATGATAAGTTTTTAGATATTAATAAAATAAATAATAACAGAACAGAATGTGAATCACCAGTTCATGTCACGAAGTGAAAATTAAACAGTGATGTGTTTAATTTTCACTTATCTACCGAGGGTTTGAACATCTTATGTTCGAAAAGAAAATAAAATGTACTATAGCTGTCTTAAGTTGGCGGAGGGAAGTCATTTTTTTTTGCTATTTCAACTGTTCGTTAACTGTTTTTCATTGTACGATCAAAATGTTTTTTTGTTCGTTCTTAGTTTTTTTTAAATAAAATAAAATATTACCCTAAAGTAGGTGGAGGAAATCTTTTTTTACTATTTTTTTTTGCTATTTCAATTGTAGGTTACCTGTTCTTCATTGTTCCATAATTTTCTTTTGCGTTCTTGTTTTTTTTAATGAAATAAAAAAATCCCCTCGAGTTGGCGGGGGAAGTCGTTTTTTTACATTTTTTTTTTGCTATTTCAAAATTTCAATTGATCGATAACTTTTCTTGATTGTTCTATCAAAATTTTGTTTTGTTCGTTGGCAGCAGCCGGCGAGTGCCAGAACCGAATTTAATGACAAACGGAAGTACTTGGTCGAACCGTACATAACGTTGTCACTAAAACAAATATTAAGCCGCTCAAATATTAAAACGCTTTTCGTTTTGTATTATATATTATACCTAACTCAAATTAATGTTTGTAACTTGCTGTTTTAGAGATTTCTCGTCAGTCGCTCATTTAGTATTTTCGTAACCCAAATTCATTAATTTTGACATTTAAAATTTTAATTTACAGTTACTGGTTTAAATACTACCCACATTTTTTTTTAAACTAAGAACGCACAAAACCATTTTGATCTAATAATGAAGCTGCTCTTAACGAACAGTTCAAAATTGCAAATAAAATTGTAAAAGAATGACTTCTCCGCCAACTTATGAGAGCTAATTTATTTTATTTAAACAAAAAAATAAAAAAGAACAAAAAGATTTTTGATAGAACAATGAAGAACAGTTAACGGATAATTGAAAAAGCAATAAAAAATTGTAAAGACTTTACCCCGCCAAATTGATGGTTATTTTTTATTTAATTAAAAAAAAAAACTAAGAACGAACAAAAAAAGACATTTGATAGAACAATAAAGAAGAGTTAACAAACAATTGAAACAGCAAAAAAAATGTTGTAAAAAAATCATTTTTCAGAGTATATAATCATTTCGAAAGATAAGTATGTAGTAGGTAAATGTTCCTTGATCAAATTAATAATACATATTTTAAAGGACAAAAATAATTATTTTATTATTTGTGTAAAAAGTATTAGTAAATTAGAAGATGGTGGCGAACAAGCACAACACCGCAATTTCAGCGGTGTCATTCGAGCTTGCCAATGGAAGTCTACTCTCTCCATGGAATCCTGACGACTCATCTCACAAGTACAAACAAAACACTGCAATGCTGAAGGGCGAAAGTAAATGTTAAAATTTAAATGATTGAACTTGGAAAATTTACGATAAAACTGTATTATTCAAGAGTGCAGTAAATTTGAAAACACTTTTACGTCACATCATCCGCAATATAAAAATATTGTGTGAAATACTCTCATTCTCGTTCAAACAATATTGTTTTTATAACCCTAGAACGAGCCCACTAATTGCTCTTGTAGTGTTGCACAACACAATTTATTGATGACGAACTACCGTTGTTATCGATGTGTAAGTCCTAATAAAGGTGACCAACAAACTTCCTTTTATAAAGGCTCCCTAATAATGTAATTTATTTACATTCATTGTTTTTTACTAAAATATGTATCTTAAAAATTATTTAAGTTTTTTTGTAGTTTTCCTAAAGATCCTTCTACTAAGGAAAAATGGATAAATGCCACAGGGAGACAAAAGTGGATGCCGACGAAATCTAGTACAATATGCTCTGAGCATTTTGAAGATAAAGACATTATAGTTTCTAAAAAAGGATATAAGTACTTGAATGATAATTCAATACCTCTTTTGAAAATCTTGTTGTTTCGAGTAAGTGGCATACATATTATAACGGTTTTATAACATTGTTTAATACTTTTGTACCTGTACATATTTTTTGCAGGATCAGGAATCTTACGACGGCAATGAACAAGAAATTTCGGAGGAACGCCTCCAGGAAATAGAATCTTCACCAACAAAAAATAATATTACAAATGAAGTAATTAAGTTGACCAATAGCCCGACGTACTCATGTAAAATAGATGACAAATTAAGAAAATTGTTAAAATATACAAGTAAAATAAAGAAACAAAGTTTAACAATCAAACGTTTACAATCTAGAAATCGTAGATTAAAAAACAAAATAAACCGAATTCAAGAATTTCTAAACTCTTTGGAACAGAATGTTGCCATGTCAAATGAAGTCCTCGACAGATTGAAAAACCCTATTTGTGATCCAGAATAAATTTATTGACATGAATTACAAGACTTTTTACAATTACAATAACTAGATTAAAGTATTGGTTAAGACGTGATCTTGTGCGGCAGAAAAGGACTTACTGACAATGACATAATGTTTAAAGGTCTAGAAATGTAACTGATGTGGGTTAGAGGGCTTGGTCTTTCCGGCAATAGCCAGTTCGAGTTACAGGTATGTGACTCTGATCTTCTCGAGCTATTACTTACAGTCCCCAAACCATCTGTACAAGCAATATCCTTTTCCTTCAATTGCCTTCCCTTCTTATCTACTTTTCCTTTTCAATATACTTCTAATTTATTTCCAAATTCTTGGAAAAATATCAAATCATTGTTAAAAAAAATTGGTTGCCTGTAAAGTCGGTATACGGGCGAAGGTTTTACGTGACAACGACTTTGAGTGGTAAAATAATAACCATGCCCGAGTGGAAGGGACGCGTGCCTCTCACTCGCTCTCATTGTGAGCGCATAACGTGAGCGGAGCGTAACGCAGTTTCTTGAAGTGTCACCCGGCAAACCAATTTATAAGACGTTGTCACGTCAAAATCAGTTTGGCTTCCGCGCGGGAGTCTCCACAGATGATGCGGTGTTAGAACTTACACAACTGGTAGCTAAGCAACTTGATAAATACCAAATGGCTGGGCATATTCTTGGACCTCTAAAGCTTTTGACACGGTTTCTGGTCCCTCCCTCATGTCCAAGCTGAAACTTCTTAGAGTACGCGGTACGCCTCTGAAGATTTTTAAAGGCCATCTTAAAAATCGCACACAGACTGTAAAAATATACTTTTACCTTAGTGACGAGGAGCTCGTGACCTTCGGCATTCCACAAAGGTAGCATCTTGGTACTCATCATCAACTTGAGAGTATTTTTTAAAAGTAAAATAAAAAATTACCTACTCCCAAGTTGGCGGGGGGAAGTTGTTTTTTTTTTATTTTTGTATGCTTATTGCAATTGTTCGTTAACTGTTCTTCATCAAAATCTTTGTTTGTTGGTTTTTTTAATAAAATAAAAAAATTTGGAAGAAGTATTAGAAGAATGAAGAACAGTTAACTAATAATTAAAATAGCAAAAAAATAGTAAAAAAACGACTTCCCCCCGCCAAGTTAAGGGTAATATTTCGGTTTTTTTTTAATATTTTGATCATACCATATATTTTTTTCGAGCACGAGCATTTATTACTCAAGAACCAAATAAGGTACAAAAATACACAAAAAAAAGTGTGTGTGTACTTATGTACGCCCGTAAGAAGTTATACTTCTTTGGCGCAACAAGATAAAAATCTTTCTAAAAATTTTATCCAATTTAGTTCAACTTTATTTATTTATTTTCCTATTTTTTTTTTATTTATATTTTATTAGGACTGATACAAAACACTCACACGTGTTGTAGGTTCAGAAACACTTGAATAAATATCGTGAAGCTGGTAACTTTTTTTGAAAAACTAAAATGTTAACTAGCTAACTTGCAGGGTGTCGTTGTTTCGTGACGGTATGCGTGCGCACGTAAAAATTTACTCTCATAATTTTTCCCTAACGCGCCAAAAGAAGTATAACTTCAATAATATTCTGTGGTCCCCTCAACACTCCTATAAATCAGCAGCAGATGACGTAGTTATAGCTAGTACCTAGTATTCATTTAATCGTTTAAATAAAATAACCTTCATAAATCGAATTTTCCTTTAATAATTTCATCATTATGAACTACAGAACAGAACGACATAACGAACGTTAACCGTAGCGAGGGTAGCTTACCTTACTTTAAGCTTTATACAAGTTTAGAATGTCAAAATAAATCATTGCGGTGCAGTAAGCCTGTTCAAATAACACTGGGTTTCGAATGTAATGGAACCCTATTTAAATGCGTAGGTATATTAATCATTAACGGCCGTTTCAAACAAAACCACAGCTAATCTATGTGATAAATTAACGTTATTAAAATGTCACTGGTAATGACAGGTACAGTCAGACATATTTTAAATGACGAATTACGATGACAAGATAGATAGAAATCTAATTTCGGTTCGGTAATCTGTTAACTTATTCAATGTTGTTTTGCTTTTCATTGAAAATTTTTGTTTACAAACACACAACGACGCGGGACGTCAAAAACAAATCGGACATTCGTTGTTGGTAGGCGTTTGTTCTTGGTTTTAATTATGCTTGGAACAATCGATATTAGGTTAACTATCAAATATTTTTGATTCAGATAAACATAACACTTTAAATTAACTTAACTAGGTTTACTCCAAAGACAGAAAAAAAAAAGACGAATCATAGGTTATAAAAGTGACAGTATTTTTTTTACATACAAAATTGTAAGCTAGACTTACAATTTTATTTTATTAAATAAGAATAACATTGTAATAGACTTCCATTACTATACAATGTCAGCAAATATTAGGCATCCATCGCAATATCTGTAATTTCAGAAACGTCACTAATAACTTAAATATAAATACTTACTTTTAATTAACTATGGAAGCGCCCTTTTTAACTATCGTTCGCTTAACATTTAATATATTTCGATCACCACACCGCAAATTAATTATTTTACATGTATCTTAATAAACAGAAACCCAGTTAAGGAAAATAAGGGAGAACATAATAGTGGTAAACAGATTTTAAACTAGAACCATATCAGACCGAAGTACATATTTGATGATGTGAGATGAATGATGCGAAGTAAAATCACTTAAGACCCTAAAGATTTTACTGTGTACCAACCCATTGTAACATTATTGGGAGAGGTCTTTTCTAGCAATAGTAGCCTAAAGCTCAGCACACACTATACCGTCACGGTAACGGCGCGGCTCCAGCCCAGCAATTAAGTTGTCATTCAAATCTCAGCTTTAAAACGTGGTCGTATAATACATTTCATAATGTCAAAATGAAAAAGCTAATGGCGGGCAGTAAGCGCGCTTGTAGCAACCATACAACTCGACTCGTAGTCGGCGCGCTGTAAGCTCGCGGCCAGCTCGCTTACAGCGCGCCGACTGCAAGCCGCCAGCGAAAAAATTTCGCGTCGTGTCGCACATGAAGACGATGAAATTAGCTTGCATCTCGCGGGCGGCGTGCGGACTGCGAGCTTGCACCTCGCCGGCGACGCGTGGTAATCACTCAATTGCAGGCGGCGCCGTGCTGTAGCTGTGCCGTTATAGTGTGATGACCTTTAGACCTACCCGATCGGGCGCATTTCGTACCCTACAAGTTCATCGGCGGGTCCCGGACGTCTAGGATTCATTCTATGGGTCGTCATGCATCACTAGCTATGCCAACCTGGGGAGTTTTCCTTTTAAGTTTACAGGAAGATGGACATTTTTTGAATTTTGAAAGAATTGTAAGTTGACATTGAACACGTTTCATTAGAAATAATATACCTCCTGTATGATTTTGTATAGAAGAACACGATAAGTTATTCTGTGGTGTGAGTAAAGAATGGTGGCGGACGTCTCAACCATAGAGATATGAGAATAGAGCACGCTAATGATACTACTTCACGTAAGCGGGAGTGATAAAGGAAAAGGAAGAGATGGTCGCCGAGTGTCATCTCCGTCTCTTTCTTGCCGAGCGCTGTGATTGGCTGCTGCTCAAGAGGGCAACTGTCATAGAGATATAAGAATATCTGTCTTATTTCTTATATTTGTAGCAACTGTCTACCTATACATGGGTGAGGGGAAGAGGGAAGCTAGCAAAAAGCTGTAAAACATATTGTAAACACATGAAAGAAACAGAGTTTATTTTTTTATCATACATGTATAACAACTTTTTTTTTGTTTTTAAATTTAATCTGTATGCAAATGGTTATATACCTTGTCAGTTACTTACATATGAGGTAGTGCATTGCATGTAAAGTCGAGTATTCGCTTATTGAGAATCGTAGTTTTCATGTGTATGTTAAAAAAATCTTAACCTATAAATTTTTGTGATCAAGAACAAGAATGCGGAATAATAAATTAACACAACAAACAATTTGTAAACATTTTGTAAAATTTCATAAATGAAATTAGTGTATTGTATTGTGTGTATTGTACTTTAATCAACGATGGTTTTTTTTTAAAGAGACGGAAAGGACACTCAGCAGCAGCCATCTCTCTCTTAGCCTTTATCGCAGTATTCAGCCTCTTACTCAGTCTATTCTTATATCTCTATGATGCAAACCACCTAATGTTACAATAGTTAAATCAAAATAAAACATTCAATAGAGCGAGAAATAAAAACCTATGAAAATACTTTGAAAAATGACATATTTTTATTTTATAATTTGTCATTTACGCAAATGACATCTACGGCACTTACAGTTTTGGCATTTAATATAAAGACACTGACGAATATGCCTTGACCGCTACCTACAGATGTTACTAACAGGGCACTAGTGTGGACTGAGGTGTTGATATTTATTCTATTAATTACTGCACATTCTTCTCATTATTTTACAGCTATAAACTGCCAGTAAGTATGTACGTACTTATAATTGTTGACACAATAAAGGACTGTACACACATTATTTAAAAAGAAAGTACAAAGGCACTTACATAATGCATAATAATTAATATCACGGACCATAAAAAAGAATTGAAAAAAAATAAGTTCCTAACAAAAGACAGTCACGCACACAAACTTCATATATTAAGCTACTTATTTTAATACACTTCTAATCTTCTAGATGAAACCGGTTACATTCTATAAAATATAATAAATGATGTAAAAAAAAAACAATAAATAAAATAAAACTAAATTTTATTTAACACTTTAAACGAGATTTTACATGTTAACTGAAAAAAATAACAAAAAAGAATAGTTACGCACCATAACAGAGGAATAGTAATAACATTAATAAATGTTTAATTAAAATTTAAGTACTTTACAATACTGTTTCATATCGCTAAAAATCAAACAATATAAAACTGTTACAGAGCATTATGAGTACAGTCAGCACATTATAAGGTTTACTATTTCAGACCTACTTGACAATAAAACAACTCCTATAGGCTGAACTTTTAATCTCGTGTTCTGCTGCTGAGCTGAAAGGAGTTACACGATTTACAGCCTCGGAGTTTTACATTCAAATCGTCTTTTCTTTTACTAAAATACCTTAACACATTTGCTCATATTTATTCGCGTTTTTTAGTGACATGGTCTAAACATGCTTGGAGAAATCTGTGAAAGACACCTGGATTTTTTTAATAGATTTTCTAGTCTGTTCTGTTCGCAATTATGAGAATTTAAATTGTTATATTGTTTTTAACCGAATCCTTGCTTATCTAAGTTGAACATAAAAGTGCGACTTGGAAATTGAAGGTTATATTTAGTTTGTCGGCCTGGAACATCTTTTAAAGCATGTGTATACTTGACTGACTGTATTCACAGTACCTAGTAATAAATGATCGTCTCACGAACACGGTTACAATAACGTGAAATATTGTACTTTAAAGTATTTAAAATTTGTTTACTAGCCATTCTATACATAAATTTCACTAGCCACGATTTTATAATTAATATTGTTAGTTTATATAACTACTATAGTTAAATGTTTATATTTTATTAACAATTTCTGGAAATGGGCAATAGATGGCAATATTCAATAACATATATAAATTTGTATGTGTAATATATATTATTTCCTTTTCTGTGCTAAAACTTATTATTATTAACAATGTTTGAGTGGACATACAACGGACAAAAGTCCATTATGTGCCTACTTAAATATTGTTATAAAAAAACGAGAATATTTATTTACAACATATATTCTTGGACACGAAGTTAACTGAGACATAATATATACTATTTGAACTTAAGTGAACATACTTGAAATTACATATTTAATTTTAAAAGGTATCTAGAAAATAATTATGATTTCTATGCGTACCGTACTTCGCTTAATAATAAATTAATGATCAGAATATCGCAAATTTTAACTTACATTAACTAAGATGTATTTTCGAAATAATACACTTTGTAAGAAGACAGAGTTTTTAATATGTATATTAGATTTGATTTAATTCTTCTTACAAATTTATTAATATCCTACAATTTGTTTAGTCCTGTCCTGTAATTAATATTTAATATTATTACATAACGATACTGTCAAATGAAATATTTTATAAAAGAAAGGCGTTTAGAGCTTAAAGAAGGGCCCGATATTAGACATTACTTCATATTAATTAAGGACATACGGTTTCACTCACGTGTAGATTTCGGTGATGCCCGACTAGCAGTGGTGTAACAATAGGGTGGCAGAGAAAAAGCCACGGGCCCCCGGTTCGAGGGGCCCCCTGGGCACCAAAGGTCCTGAACACAGGAGGCACTAATTACAAAATGTATTAAAAAAATATTAATTTTGTACCTATTTCATCAATATAAGTTATCTAATTTAATAAACCTAATAAAATACACGAGTTAGAAAATAACGGGCAAATGCGAGTCAGACTTACATCCGATGAATTAGCCACGGGCCCCAGATGGTATAATTAGGCCACTGCCGACTAGTTTATCCATCGGGGAGGCGTCCTTCGTCGGTTGCACGAGACGTTGTCTATTCCAAATATTAATACAGCTAGATCAGTATGTAACATAGTAAATGACTCTGTAACACACAACGCAACGGAATCGCGGGTATCTACAACCCGGTGCTCATCACGACAGATGAATGGTGGGAACGACGCTAGTCCAGACAGGCTTCGTTCCCACCGATAAAGAGCCTCCGTCGGGTCCATCCATTCCCGAAATATACACGTAAGTAATATCGTGTATACTTAATTATTAAAAAAAAAACTAAAAATTGTAAGTAGAATAATTTGTAACATAATAATATATTACGTTTCATGAGATTAGCCGAAATTAAAAACTTAAATATTTGTGACAATAAATAATTCGCTTCTTTTAACTTCAAATGACAGTTAGGTACTTTAATTTATTTGAGAGTCAAGATGATAAGTATAGCAGTTCTTCTTGAAAGACAAATTGCTAATTATATCATTATTTTGTAAGTCCATTACTTTAATAGTAACAGTAAAATATCTATTACATTGATAATTACAATCAAAATATTAATTATTGTCAATTTAATATTTTGAAACGAAAATAACCAAAAAAACTAGCATGAAAAACTGGATGCGTAAATCTCTCTCTGTATTTATATGACTTATGTCTCCGAGTAACGTATCTTATCTTATGAGTTAAATATATACTTAAAGATGAGGTATCGGTTGCATACAATATTGCTTAACATATAGACCAAGACCAGAATAAATTAATACCTAAAATTTTTTGTCTCTTTATCTTGGTCCTTGGAGACCAGACACCATGGCTTGGCATATAGACAGAGACCAGAGAATCTTTTTTACTTTGATTATTACCTTGTTACCTATAAGATCAACAGCGCTGTCCCTGGTGTAGAGCGAGTTTAGCGGTCGCTCTGGGCACCAGGTGACACGGGACACCAAAAACAAAAAAAAAAGATCCAGCGGTAACTAACATTTTGATGGCACCTTCAATATTCAAATACGTAACAGATTTAATAATTTAGTCACTGATTGAAATTATAACCAAATACTAATTAAATAAGGTATATAGCGGTTGGAGCTTTCTTAATGTTAAAGAAACAAGAGTCCGTAATTATTATTAACAGTTGCAGTGGGAGAGCCAGGCTTCGGCACGTACGGGCCGGCTAACCGGAGTGATACCACGTCCTCACAGAAAACCTGCAGTTAAGCAATGCTTGCATTGCTTTTCGCCGAGTGAGTGGGGTTACCGGAGACCCTAACCCTTCCCTCTCTTCCCCTACTCCCAACTTTAAGGCCGGCAACGCACTTGTGACTCTCGAGTTTCAGATGCCCATGGGCGGTGGTAATCACTTACCATCAGGTGACCCGTCTACTCGTTTGCCCCCTATTTCATAAAAAAGAAAAATAACAAAACCGAAATTCAATTTATTTTAAATCAAAGAGTCAATCAATGGTCGTTGAAAGACAATCATCTCGCTCTACCCTGATCTAGGACTAAGGCCGGCGCCGAGACCAAGACCGGATACCGTCACTTGACACGTAGACCGAGACCAGATTCAATCCTATCTCGATCTCAGCTACAAATCTTGACACCATTAGGAAGAAACCGTTTGATTTGTTATGTAAGAGAAGCTAACTACTAAGCCACGTATTATTTCCACTTAACCTTATAATAATTAAGCAACATATCTACATCGATTTTTAAATATAAAAACACCGATAATTACCTATATAATATTTTTAAAACTATTCTAACATAACTCTATAAACCATTTCCATGACCAGAAAACCTTTAACACATTTTTTTAAATTTAAAACAACCAAATCACCCGTATGGTAACTAAAAAAAGAAGTAAAATTATTTATGTCATATCCGGTTATCACTGGTTTCACAGACAGGCTCTATAGATATCACGTTTTTTTTTTATGACTTGGCTTCGTAAGGCTTGTGCTTTTGCCATCTGTCAGATATGACAAAACCACAGATGATATAGAAAAGCAAATAGAAGAGTCATGACTTATATAAATGGCAGAAATAGGATACATAAATATGAAGTATTTAAGGTTGCATTATAAAATATAAATGTTATTCATTAAAATAAAGCTGAAAATCGTATGCATGTAGTATAATCTAGTCCAGCTAACGGCGGTGTACGATTTTCAGCTCTATTTAAATGAAAAAGGGTTTATATTTTAATTACATTTTAAAATTTTGTGATCTAATAGAATCGCTGGCGCAAGTTTAAGCGCTGTATCATTTCATACCAATTTGTTTGATCTATTTTAATGTGTATCGATTTGACAACAATCTTTTTATTACAAATTACTCGTCGTAATAAATCGTTGTGAAAAACATATATTTTTTTAAATTGTACAAAATAATATGTTTAATTTACACACAAACTAGGTATCTCAGTAAAGTATCTCTTGTTTTAAAGATTTATTTATTTATTTATTCAATAGGGATGTTGACAAAGAACTGCTTTTATTTTATAGCTAAGCCTTTACAGCGCAAAAAAAAAAAAAAAAAAACACTCAATTGAAAAGAAAAAATCGAAAAAATTAAGTAAGGTACTTTTCAAAATTGCCGGCTTAATACGTCACTAATCGATTCACTGACACTTCTTTTTAGAGTAGTATAATTAAAAATGTAGTTAAAAGTATGATACCAACTGACAGCTGTCAGTTTGTTGATTGGTTAATGACGTATGGGATCGGATTGGATAAGTGTGAGTCTGAGTCGCGCACCGAAGGTTCCGTAAACAAACAAACTTGTATGTGGATAGTTCGTCCATCTCAGGAATCGATCCTCGAAGATTTTTTGCCAGTTTTTTTCCGAGAGAAACATAACTTTGCAGTTTCTAAAAATACTCTCCCATGCATCGATGTACGTCACACTCAATTTTCCAACCGCTCCATCAACCGTAAATTTTTTTGTGATATAACAACAAATCAACGACTTTCAAATTTTTTCTTTTACTTGCGCTGTTGGACCTTGCTTATTACCAATTTTCATGATTCTAGGTCAATGGAAAGTACCCTATAGGTTATAATTTACCTGTGAAATGTTCAAATTAATTAAAATCTTAGGTTTAAATGACCGTATCTTTTGATTACGTTGACTTAGAAGTTTGATTGTTTTACAGCTTCAAGGGACAGCAAACAATTAATTTTAACTTGATACATCTACGCGTTCCCGAGGAAAATTGATAGACAGACAGACGGACAACAAAGTGACCCTATAAGGGTTCTTATTTTCCTCTTGAGAAACGGAACCCTAAAATCGTGATTTAAGGTTTTAGAACATCACAATGAATTATTTAATTACAAAGTAACATAAATTTGTGATAAGTCTCAACATCCCTAATTATTATTAAAAGGGCAATAATATTAGTTTATTAAAAGAACCTTCTAAGTTGGTTATATGTAATATTAATTACACACATTTAAATTAATTAGTCAAGTTGTGTAAGTTATTAGTATGAATTAAAAAACCTTTACTTGTATTATTATGTATTTACACTGGAATTAACGCGATCACGAAAAGGTATTACATACCTCTGAATTGCCTGACGTTTGGACCAGGTTGCACTGATCGTGGTCACAGGCTGACTGGTCGAAACGTCAGGCAATTCAGTGGTATGTAAATTATGTAATACCTTTTCGTGATCGCGTTAATTCCCGTGTAAATACATAGTTATATCATGGAACGCGAAAGTTTGAAAGAAAAAAAAATCCGTTACTTGGTTACCGAGTCTTGGCTAATAGTTTTTTTTACCACTTAGGTACAAAATAAGTATACGGTTCTCCGGACAGTAAACGGTTGTCATAGCGCAAATTAGTTTCTTCATGTGTTATCCAAGTATTTAATGCAAAATTTATTGGTTTGATTTGATTGAACATAGATTTATATTCTGAATGTGAAAAAATCAAACTCAATCAACATTTTAGGTACCTACCGGCGATTTATTAGTTCTGTGTTATTTCCCACAGACGAGAGTAAACAGGCTGCAATCTGACACTGCGCTTGCTATAATTTAGTAAAAAAAAGTTCGTGACTTAGAGATATGACATTAAGATGTTTATTTGACTGACTAAACTTCTAACGACCTTTTGTGTAAGATTTTTTTATAACAGGTA
The DNA here is from genome assembly GCA_963859945.1 of Euplagia quadripunctaria. Taxonomy (NCBI): domain Eukaryota; kingdom Metazoa; phylum Arthropoda; class Insecta; order Lepidoptera; family Erebidae; genus Euplagia; species Euplagia quadripunctaria. The sequence continues at coordinate 2,392,003 of OY982581.1, read as the reverse complement.
GCTTATTCCGTAGAATTCATTCAGATCTTCGTAAACTCGACATCTGTTAGGTACTGGGACTTAGGACTAACTATTAATTAGTTAGTTGTCTTGACCATGGACCGAGCCGTCCGACCGAGCCGGTCAAAGTGACAGAGAAAAGTTATAAGACTGTGAAGTTCTAAGTATTTGATCGCACGTCGGTGCGTCCTTCAAAGCAATCAAATTGCCTGCGAATTTGTTTTAAAAGTGCAATATAACATACACAACATATGCAATAAAAACATTAAGCTTATATGTTCTACGCCGGAACTTTAATTATGAAGTCGAGAATTCCACTGGAATGTAACACATATCGCTGGTTTGCGAGAATAGCGACGGAACTAAAAAATATTAATTTTAGAGAATGGCAATGTTTTGTGATTTCCGCTAGTGTTTTGTTCTAAATATATAATGAACTTGTCGCTTTATAACGAACGTTAGCACAAAATCGGCGTTGTATCTCTGTTCACCATAAAATATCAAATATTTATGATCGTTTGGCATACTTAGTTCATTTCGACTGAATTTTGAATTACGTCGATATTCTCGCAAACCAGCGATACGGTCTCAAAGACCAGAACATAACTCTTACTTGAAATCCTGTGTCGCAAGGACTTTATAAACATAGAGTTGGACACAAAGTACCACCGGACTCAGAGCAATTAGTCTCTGTGATGTGTTCCAGGATTAATAATTGATAAATTTAAAATTTAAAACACCCCCGACTCGAAAATCCCTTCCACAATTTCAAAATGCCTTACATCATTTTGGAAAAGAGCTGATACTCTTACACTGCTGGACCGATATTAACCAAACATAGCTAAGAACCACCGCAAGGAAACTGGCTTTCAAATGAAAAAAACCGAATCGAAATCGGTCCATCCGTTTGAGAGCTACGATGCCACAGACAGATACACACACACAGACATCGACGTGAAACTTATAACACCACTCTTTTTGCGTCGGGTGTTAAAAACAGACACTGATCATGACACTCGATAAATCTCTGTCCTATGTAGGAGTTAGGATTAATCCAATCGCACTTACATAAACCTTACCAAAGCGGGAGACAAAAGAACAAAAATAGGTAAAAAAAACTTAAGGAAAATGGGAGGGAATCGGATTATAATGTTTCTGATGAATTTTGCGAAAAAAGCTAACGACTATTTACTTCGAGAAGTCTTTAAAGTATTATTAATATATTATGATACAAAATCTATAAATTAGCCAACAACACAACAACTCACTTCACGAACATTCATAGTAATTAGAAATTTAGTTAATTTTCTATCCCTCTGGCACAGTACTACGACGTGTATTTCCTACAAAAATGTGGCGAAAACTAACGTTTTGACGTTTGCTAAAAACATACTGATTTGACTTGACAATCACCTACCCTATGATTATCTACCCTATTGGTATACTCTTGGAAAGGTGTCTGTTTCGAGTATGTCTATTCTCTATATACACCGAAACCCGCTTAAATTCAAACTCCTGGAGCTTGTTTGCTTACTCAGGAGCATAAGAAATATAACTGTTTATGTCAGTCTACTACTGACTCCAATATTCTGTGCCAACGTCCGACGATTTAGTTCACACCCATTTAGTTAGCAACAAAATATAATTTATGTCTTTTATATCGCAAAACCCGTAATATATTATTATATCCATCATAGTCACCATATTTAATTTTTTATATATTCTTTTATATTATTGTGCTCACACTTTTATGTGCAATACCACTTCCTTCCCTAGTTAATTGACGAATTTATAATTAAAACATCTTCAAACTTCATTTAGTTGTTAGTCGGTGGTGTTTTTGTGACAATGTATTATGAAAAAATAAATAATTTCATTTAGTTACTGTTATACGTATACTATTGTATAATATTATATTTTTAGTGATCATAAAAAACGTACTAAATTTTGGAAATGGAACCGTCTCACAGCCAAATATATTCTGAAAAGCGTTCTAAAATACGCCTCTTACTCATTTCATACGAGTTCATTTTAGTTAGAAATAGAACATTTTAATGTATTTTTTGTATAAAAAACATAATAAACAACTTTTTTTTTAAATGTTTCAAAAAAAGATTTTCCAAAAATGCTTTAAACAATATTTTAACGTTGAGATAATTTATAAAATTAATTGAATTTAAATAAGTACATTTGAATTTAATTTAATGTTTCATATATTATTAAATTAAATCCAGTGACTTAAAAAATGAGAAAAAAAATAGTTTTGAATATTTCATTTCAATTATATCACTGGTAAAGTGACAATATTTGAGAAAGACTTCTGATGAGTAAACAATAATATACATAGGTAAGCAGTCGTTTCATTTAGCATACTGTTAACTGTTTTAGCATATTTATAGCATTATGACATAATGTAACCTGCTCGAAATATATTGAAATGAATTGAAGTACAAACGTTTCATTTTATTATTTACATAAATACATTAAAGAAAATACCAAAAAGCTAAATTAATTAATTTTTTAGGGATAGATTGTAACTAAATGCATTTCAATATTTTCCGATTCACAAAACACTGTTTTATTTAGTTCATTTTCTAATTTACATATTATTATATGTAGCTTTATTTAATAACAATTCAACATTTATTTCATTCAATATATAGATGGTAATGCACCTATGTTCAGCAACACGGACAACTGTACGGGGAACACTTTATACATAAATAATAATGTATATAATAATAATAATACATATAATAATAGTATCTATATATAGTATTTATTTGTATATATATATATATATATATATTTATATTTATCTGTAAGTATTTATATAGAAATGCGTATGTTTGTGTATTCGTATGATAATGTAGTATAATCAATTCTATTTGTATGTAAATTATAACTTTCTTTAAGAAATTTCGTTTTTATACATCTGCCATGTCCCTCACTGAATCACCCAAAGGTTGACTGGTAGATAATGCCATGTGGCATTAAGTCCGTCTCGTGCAATGTAAACTGCAGGAAGTTTTAAATAAATAAATAAATAAAATAATGTTGATAATAATAATATTCAGGGACATATTACACAACACTATGTAAATCCAAACTAAGAGTGGGACCTAATTATATTAGGCAAAATATGAGTATTTGCCTACCCCTTCGGGGATACAGACGTAATTTATGTATGTATAATAATAAAGCTGAAGTTTTTTTTTGTTGTTGAACACTAATCTCTGGAACTACAACTTGAATTTAAAATCCTTTTGCATTCGACAACCCTTTATTTGAGGAAGGTCATTGGGCGGTTTAACATCACGCTATGACGCTTAGGAGCGGAGCAGTGACAATAATTTGTGGGGAGCGGGTAGTTAATTTTATATATAGCAAATAATAGATTAGATTTTAGTTATTGGTGTGTTGTATGTATGTGTTGTATTTGAATATTAAAGATTCAAATTGTTAATAATGTCCCAGAATATTATAATACATACAGAAGCTATCGCGTTAATTTCAGTTAATGTAATCTTAGACTAGGAGCGCACTAAGTTTTGTTGGCGGCATAGTGTCGCGGGTATTTCAATAACATGCGCGCGACGAATGGATTGACGTCAAAGTCGATACGACAAGTCTGTAACAAGGTACAACGCTTTTATGGCGTGGCGTCGCCCGGTGAAAAACTCGTAGTGCCAAACGCGACAGTTAAGTATAGTTTTTTTAGATCCATGTCTAAAATTCATGATAAGTGTATAGGGGAATGAAATACTGTGGTATGTAGTGTCCCCGTACCAGATGTCCTGCATGAAATTGGCCATAATAAATAAATAATAGTACAGACGAAGCTATGCAGTATAAAGTTCTAGAAACGCTAAGCAGAAAGCGATACACAACCGATTAACAGAGCACTTCGCACTGCGGGATACGCTGGAAAGAGAGAAAATAATAATTGTTATTGTACATCACATAGACGTAATTACAAATGACACGACTAAATTATTTGTAGTGTACATTTGAAAACGGGTGGTGATAGATCGATACAGGCAAATACGATGTTATGTTATTTTTTTTAATTTTTACATTTGACAAAGCAACCTATTGTTGCAGTGACTCTGTGTGTTGATCTATAATTTTTCAAATTGACGAACAATTTTATGAAATAAAGATATTGAATTTGAATTTAACACGAACTAATTTTACAAGGAAGTGAAATACATTTGATGTTTGACTGTTATAGTTTTGTTTTTCGGAGATACACGACTACTTTTGGGAACGACGGTTGCCCTTTATCAAGGGGTAAAATGACCTGTCTTGTTGATGTGTGGCGCCACACAAACAAGTGTACGAAATACCCACGTGAGTAAATAACTCACGAAGCCTTCTTTCTATGTCATGTTTACTGGTAGTTTTGTATTTTAATAGTTTAGAGTCTGACAAGTGACGTCACGAACTTCCTCTATGCCTCTCCTCACTCCTTCATACTTTGTTAACCCCCCAGCCCCCGTTCTGTAAAGTGTGACGTAATTTATGGATGGCCCCTATTCATAGCCACTTATTTCAAAAAAAGTGTAGTGACATACAGCGTGTATACGTACATGTATATATATTGGCGGTCACCATATGGCGGGCGCCAGGTTGTCGCAGAAGCCCGCCTCGCGCGCCTTCCAGTACTCGCCGCTGAACACCCACATCTCTTCGCCGCTCTCTAATGTTTTACTGACAAACAATTGTATAATATGTAATACACTTCTATAAACGCAAGTCTGGATCAAGTTTACTCTTATCTTGGATTTAATTTAATCTATGACGCAATATACCTTTCCTTCCATTGCGTTTCATTCTTATCTACCTTTGCCTTTTATATACACTAGCATAGGCGTACCGAATTTGGGGGGGGGGGGGGGGGGGGAGGGCAGGTTGAGGGCAACTGCCTCCCCCTGGCTTTAGCAGGCTAAGATAATTTTGAGAATTTTTTTTGAGTAATCCCCTCTGGACCGACAAAAACAAATTTTGCCCCCCCCCCTCCCCTCCTAGGGTGGCAAAAAAAAAATTTACTCCCCCCGGGCTAAAAGCTGGGTACGCACATGTACACTACCATTTTCCCATTTTTAATTCCCAAAGTGCCCTATAACGTGACGGGGTCAAATGATAGCAAAATATGGGGGTTTTATACGCCTCTGTCTACCCCTTCTTAAATACAAGCGTGAATACATATAAGTAGATAGATAATAATATAATACTTTTTTGTAAAATGGTTGGGTTTAATCTATTAATACAAGATTTTTTTAAAGATTACAAAAATATCTTGCCAAATTGACCTGTATAAGGTTATTTAGACCAGTTTTCATGTGCCATTTTAGTATGTGGTCGACAACGAAGAAAAATAAATGTTCCCTTTTATTTATCGTCTCTAGGAATTTACGCGTTAATTTAGACTGTGTCAAGCCTGATCATAGGCAAGTAGCGGAACACCGGGGTGGTTTTTAGTCGGTAAGAGTCCGACAGACCCCTTCGCCCCCCCAAGGGCGGAGGACATCCATGAGGATCTTCCACCTCGTCACAAAAAAAAAAAGACTGTCAAGCCGGACGACCATCTAAAGTATATTTTCTATCCCACGGAAACAATACTTTTCTCTGACAAGTTGTATACAAAATTTTAAGATGATCAGTAACTACTACAACTATTCATAAGGTGTGACAGCGTGACAAACAAACAAAAAAACTCACAATCATATTTCTACCATAAGTTGGGATTAATGTGTAGTAAGCTTTCATAAAATGAAATAAATAACTAGGTACCGGAACCACGCAGCGACGTGGTGCGCGCTGTCCCTCCGCCGGTCCCTCTGCGCCTGCTCCAACTGGTGCTTCAATTGTTCTGCTGCTTCGACATCACCTTCCTCTAACGCTCGCTGGTCCGGCCTGAAGATTTATTGATTATTAAAGAAGCTTCAATTGATTTCAAACTGCTGGTATTTATATAAGGGATCGTCCATTAACCACGTGATGTTTTCTAAGCATTTTTTTAACCCCCCCTCCTCCCTGGTGAGGTTTTATACTTACCCCCCTTAGCCAAAAATTATATTATATTAAAAAATTCAAAAATTCAGAATATTATTTTCATATAATTAAAATTCTACGAAAAAATAAATACACGTGGCATTTCACTACACCTCCCCCCCCCGCCTTGTGATATTTCGTGATTTTTCCGATCACAAAATTTTGCTCTTCATATTTTTTTTTTATACCGGGTGCCATAACTGAAAATCTATTCTTAATGAGTAAACTCCAAAAAGCATATTAAAAAGGTATCGTATGTTATAAATCTGTGGCTGGCGTGAACACATTGACATGTCGACTTGCATGTTTTTTTTTTATTGGCGCAATACCTCCTACGCATTAGGAATTCATATGAAAAAAATTTAAAGTTTCAAATATACATAAATTTTGGAGAAATCGACTTTGGAAACATGTTGACATTTCGCATTTTAACGTGTCTAACTTGACAAAACCTCATGTCAAATTAACGATTCACATGATTTTGTGAATGAACATTGATATTTTCTTATATCAACTTACACTCGGTCACCAAAAAACATTCGTTACTTGAAATCTCAACATATACATGAACAACATATACAGAAATCACCGTGTGTGATAAGACCGCCGATTGTTATACCTTAACATTTGTAACTTATATTTGCACTATTTACTAAGTAAAGGTGTACAATAAAGAGAAATAAATAAATAAATACATATACCCCAAAACTTAAAAATGGCCACCCTGAAAAATAGCAATTTTAGACATGTCAACATATTCACGCCAGCCACCGAAATATTACCGCGATTAAATACCGATTTACACATCTTTAACAGTTTGGTTCTTAAGTTTTTGTATATGGTACAGTTGTTGAAGTCTCTTTCTTTTTAAGGTAATTATAATCTTATATTTTTTTATCT
>OY982581.1:1625254-1678759 GCA_963859945.1 Euplagia quadripunctaria | reverse complement strand
ACAAACAAATATAATTGAACATAGGAACGATGAGACATCGACGTAAAAATCAATTTCGAACATCATGGGGGAACATCATGAAAGTTATAAAACACCCAAGAAGAGAGTCATAAAAATTGTTAAATCTCCAGTGTAAACTCTATACGGCGTAATTGAAAGGAAGGGTATTTTATTGCGTTATAAAGAGTTTTTGTTAAATTAAGTAAAAGAAAATTACATAAAAAAATGTAATATGTACCATTTAAAATCTTTAACTTTACACATTCCACCTACTTTCATGAAAAACGGAGTCATAACTTGTAAACGGATAGTTTCTTTTTTAATTCTTATTGTAACTGCATGCTAGAGTCATGCCCTTTCAGTGATTTCAGTAAGTGTTCTATTTTCAAATACAGCCTGTATAGCAGTATTGTTTGAAGGTCAGTGACATTAATGTTTATTAGGGTCTAAATAAGGATGTAATGTTTATCTATTGAGAGTGGTGGCTACGCTATAAAAACTGTTTAAGGATTATATAAGGATAACAATGTAAACCAACAGAACCTTAGCAATATCTACATTTTAAGGAGTATTTCGTTAAATAGAAGTTCGCTATATAGAGTTTGCACTGTACTTAGAAGTCTTCTTTTTTTAACAAATTAACAAATTTCAGAAGTTTAACATTTGTTTCAAAACTACATTTTTCCCAAATTCTTAGAAATGTTTCCAATAATATTTCTTTGTAACATTTTATACCGAAGATACTATTTTCCTTTAAAACCAAATTTCGATTAAGATTCATTTGATTTAACTTTAACTTCTTTTGTATCAAAACCCCTGAATTAATACCACTTATCTACCACTCAAACCTACCAAATTAACTTCTATAATCCCTTATTTACAATACAATACTATGTTATAAATTTTATAATATCAAAGATTTTTGTTAAGTTCCCGAATTGGGAAATATACAAAAAATATACAAAAAAAAATTTTTTTTACGTATTCACTTTTTCAATGTATAAGTTGAAATTAAATCAAATTTCAAAGCGTGGGTCAGCGTGAAATTTTTACTCGCAAGGCAATTTAGCTACTATTATATTTAGGTTCTAAATATATAGTTAGATGGGACCTTTGTATCGGCTATGAATTTCCAAAGTTATATTTACTATTTTAAGATTCAACTATTTCCTGGCGAATTTAAATATTTATAATGCTTTTTGATATTATTAATAAGCGTTCTTTATTAATATATTCGCTTTGCTTTAAAGGTTTAAATCGATAAATATAAGGATTTCGGTGTTCTTGAAGTCATATTCGTATATTATTAAAAAATATTTAACACTAGTTTCCATTATGGACACGTCTATAGTTTGGAGTTAAAACTTTATTTACAAATTATATTAAAAAAACTGAATATATTCCACTCATACAAGAAACAGTGTCACAAATAAGAGCGATTGTTGAGATTGTCAAATATCTAAGCAATTTTTTAAAAGATTTTTTTCGTAAATTATGAATACAACCTTAAAAGGTTATAACCTAACCTAACTCTTGTGTTATTCATATTATATTTATGTAATAATGTATAATAACATTTTACTCAGCTAAGATTTATAATAAATATTTTTAATAGAAGCATATAAGTTTTAAATTATTTTGTCAAATTTCAAATAAAAGAAATGGTTCCTTGTTCATTGATTTTTTTTAAATTTGCTGTAAAATGAGTTAAGTATTACCGATTCTTATTAAAATAAATATATCAATCTATGCTTTGTATAAAATAATATAATAATACTAGACCATAAATTATTGTGCTGAACAATAAGATGTAATCTTTTAATCGCAAAGACGTGTGCAGTGGAAAAGGCAGTTTTTCAAATTGCATACTCCTTTCTAAGAACTATCTTATGGTCTATTAAGTATCCGTTTATTGTATTATATTCGAAAATCAAACTATACTAAGCAAAATACTATTTAAATACAGAAAACCCGACTGATTGAAAGTACCTACCTAAATACACATGACTAAAAAGTACGTATTTTTAATTAGTACCTAACTTTGTGTTTGATTATATACTTGAATAAATGTGGGCGAGTCTGAGTGGGAAAGGACTGTTAATGGATTAAGTGTCCAATGTTTGTGATGTATGGAATTTAAAAAAATAACAGACCAGTGTTGCGAGCTCAAATGTTAAGAAAATACAGATATAGTTTGGGATTGGTGTAGTTGTAATAACTTTTATTTTAGGAAAAAAATATTAAGTATATGTAATTATAAAAGTTATGCATTTTAAAAAGGGAAATAGACACTCGATAAGCAGTGTTAAGTAATGGTTTACTTATCTAGTATAATCTTATCTTGTCAAAGTATGATTAAAGAAGTTCATCAACACGAGATAAAGAGAACCCGGCAGGAACCGTGGTATTGTTACCACCGAAAGAAATGAATAAGCTTACTGGGAAAAAAATGGTAGTTCCACCAAAACGTTGTATGTCTGGTACCACTGTCAATCACCTGTCAATTTGGGGCCTAGCTTTACATCGTGTTGCAAAATCTATACAAGTATATAACCAGACTTTAATGTATATTTATGTATGAAGGTATATTTAGTAAATAGAATATATACGAATGTCACAATTATTGTAATTACGTAAATGTGTAATTAACAGTATTTTAGAAATGGTATTTTAATATTATATTTAACAGTTTTGGAGGATGTGATCGATTTTAAAGTTTATATAAAAACTTTTAATAATATTGATCGCGTCCAAAAAAAAGTAAATTTTAGATTGATTGTAACAATTTAAAATTCGAATATTATAGGTTTCTGTATATTAATATAAAGAGGTAAAATGTATATCATTGTATAAAACTTGTTTAAGAAGTGTATAAAATTGTTGTGGTTACTTTTGAGCAATAAAGATTATTTAAAGGCATTATTTTTATTATTTTTCTTTATCGCCCCATTGGTTGTGCGGCAGTGGCGTAGCTAGGTAACCAAAGGCCCTGGGGCAAAAAATAAACTAGGGCCCCAACTAAATTATTTAAAATCGTTTGTTCCGTATTCGTGTTCCGTTTTAATTTAATTTCATTTTAATATAAATAGTGGTTTAGTCACAACTCTAGTACAAACCTGATAACTTCTAGTTCAATTTCAATCTCAATCAATTTCAATTCTGGTAAAAAATCTGGTTTATTTATATTCCGTATGTGCGCGAAATTTTCACTAGTTCAATTGGACGCTGATAAGCAATACAGTGTCAAGCCACACAGACTTTATTTAGAGAAAATGACGTTTTAAGATGTCATACCAATTCCTAATCAATTTGTTTGAAAAAATATCTATTCACCTTGTTTATCTGTATTTTGTAAAAAGAATAATCGATTAAAAGTAGATTGGTATCCTAAAAAAGACAAAAAGCTGGTAAATTGTTAAAATAAAATAGATTATTGCAAATTGCAAAATGTGGAACACGCTATAATATTCGAAACACAAAATCAAGGAACTTAACACTGTTTTGCTAAATATTGATTCCGGAATTTAAAGACAGTAAATGTATGTTATGGAACTTAAACGAATATTGAATAAATTACATTCTCATATATATTAGTTTGTAAAATAGTTTAAAATAAAAGTCGCAAATATTATTTTTTATCTTTTTTAATATGAAAGTACAAAAAAATACGTTTTTTTAAACATAGTGTCTATCTAATTTAACAAGCAACCAAAACTTAAATATAGACTGTATCAAAAATTGTGTTTCATGCCCGAGACTCATAACTTACAAACAAAATATTATAATCTTAGGTAATTATTATGAACTTAATCAATATCTTTGTAGCAGTCTCTTTTTATTAGTATAATTTTCTAAAACTTTAATCAATTTTCTTAAACAACTAATGTATTTTAACAGAAGTTTTCTAAAGAGGTTTTGTATTATATTTTGAGATCTTTAGGTACAAGTGTTCATATCAAATTAAAAATATACCTAACCTAACTAACAACAACAAAACTAAAATACCTTCTTTAACAAAACTTACTATGTCAACCTGACCAGCTCAATTATTATTTTCTTTAAAGTTGATACTTGAATCAATAACTTCTATTCAGTATAATTGTAAACTAACGGCTATAAATTTATCTGATTATCACTTTGACTATAATATCGAAGGAAATGAATACAACAGCTAATACGCTAGTGAACGAGAAAGTCTTTAATCTTCAAACAAATTATCTTCAATATCGAAATCAATAAAATTACCCAAACCATCAGTATCATCGATAAAATTACCCGACGCAACATTCCTTAAGAAACTATAAAAGCCTTTTGCATCTGATGGAATGAGTTTTAATAACTCTTTCAGATCTTGAATTTTTGCAGCTGATAGTTCACGCCCATTGGGGTATAGAATAGGAAGATCAAATGCGAAATTTGGTTTTTGTTTGCGACTTTTTCCACCTTTTGAAATATCAATCAGCTGAGGTTGCTCCCCGAGTTTTGCTTTCATGAAAAGTTTCGATGGGTTATCACGACGTATTTCTATTTCGCAAGTTTTAAGCCAAGATACTTTTTGTTATCGACATCAGATTTTCGGTTTGTGATAGAATTTTGTAAAGGCAAAACTGATTTAAAATCTTCTTTTTGGAGCCTAGTGACAACAAATTTGTTCTTACGACGGCAATTTTCCATAACAGAAATATAATCATCTGGAGAATACAACCGAATCTGGGACTTTAAAGAACACTCAACATCTCCAAACTCCGAATCATTCGGAAGATAAGTGTGTCCCGGCTGAAGGTATCGCATTGTTATTGTTTGTAGCGTTGCGTGACTGTGTAAAATGTTTAGAAGCATCAGTATCATTTTTATACTTCTGTTTTGCCCGCCACATGAATCAGCCCAAAGTATCAGTTCAGTTACTCCGGGTTTTAAATGCGTGATAATAAACTTTTTTAAACAAGATCCCACTTCTTGGGTACCACGTCCAGCTTCGTGCTCTAGCCAAATATGGAAATATCCTTTTCCATCAGAACCGGAATGTATCCCTAAGTTGTGAAGGTTCAGTTGACGTTTATAATAGACAATACTTGTCGGTAGCCGCGGTAAACAATGAGTCTTTTCAAGATCAAAGGTCAGCGTTTCTATTGAAGCATTAGTTTTCGCAGCAGCCAAGTCCTTCTTCATTTGATCTCGTAATTTGTAGGCATATTCCAAGTGATCTTTGTGTTCTTCTTCTAATAATGTTAATTGTTCACCAGTGGCAATAGTTTTGTTTGCTTTGTACAAGTCACAGCGCAAGCAAGTATCTTTTTGTGGTTTCTTAAATCTGAGGTTAAAGTCTTTATAAAAAGAAAGTCTAAATCTAGAAAAACTTACATAGTTTTCGTATTTTTCTTTGTAAAGTTCATAAATTATTCTCAAGTTCAAATTTGGAGCCAAAAATATTGCTGATGTGCTATCTCTGCAATAATGGGAAGAGTATTTTGGTAAGCTCTCTATGAACTGCTTTATTTGCAGCAATTGGTCATCATCAATGGCGTTTCTGCCCCCAGATTTAACACCTCTTTTATCACTTATAGAAGTTTGCTCCCTAAATTTGTTTAGAGCTACGTCGATTCTTGATTGACTTATCCCAAGAATAATCAAAAAAGCTTTTTTACAGACTGGAGTATTACACAATTTGTATTTTCTGCTAAAAGCTCGCTTAGAATTTATGGAATAGCTTCTTTTCTTTTTAGATTCAATAACACTACCCTGTAATATCGCGCACCTTGCTTCATAAGAACCAGAACTCCAAAATTTTTCAAATTCTTTTTTACGCTGTTCAATAGATAATTTTTCTGTACATTTTAAAGGACATCCACAATTGTTACTGTTAAACTCCTTCGCATTAACTTTTTTTCCATTCGCGCTAAAATAATCCTGATTGGTGTTGGCTCTTTTCTTTCTTATGCTGCTGTTCTGGTCTATGTATTTCCTTTTGCGTCCTTTTTTAGGTCTACCATTATATTTTGCTGGCGGCTCACAAGAAATATTGTGGCTTGTTTGGGGTATATAATCAGGGTCTTCAGTGATGTTACGATTCTGTTCAACGGGATTCAAAATAATAATAGTGTCTTGGACATGTTCTTCATCAATCGTAGAACGTGGATAGTTTTCGTCAACAGGACTAGAAAGATTATCATTTAGCTGCTTTCTTTTTTCAATAGATTTGGAACTATTTTCATCATTTTCATTACTTATGATTTCAGTTAATTGGTTTTTATCATTGTCATTAAGATTGGAACCATTTGCTATATTAACATCAGTAATAATCTCCGTGGGTTCGTTCTTATCATTATTTGGTTCGTTATGTACAAAATCGAGTTGTTCTTGATTAATGGACGGAAATAATAGGTTAATTGTAGCTAAAGAACTTGATGTAATCATCGCCACATCATTAAGCTCTGGCATTATATTTGTGTCTGATTGGTCGAGTAACTCTATTATTGGTGAAATACTATCCATTGTAATATTAATAGGTGAAATATCAGTGATCAAACCATTGCATCTAGAGCTTTGTAATTCGAAAGAATATTCTAGATCTCGATCAGTTCTTACATTAGCTATATATATAGGGATAACTTCAGATTTATCTGAGATAACAGGTCTAATATATTTATTACAATCTTCTTTTCTGTTGGAGTTAGCAAGATTAACCAGTAAATGGCCTCTTGATTTTGGCTGTGACATTTTTCTACAACAAAATAAGGAAAAAATTAGTAGTAATGGCGATGGTCTAGTGATTAGTGAGCGTGACTGCTAAGCCCGAGATCGTGGGTTCGATTCCCTCCTAGAATAAATTTATGTGTGATGAGCATGATTGCTAATTTTGCCTGGATCTATAATATGTTACATACATATTATAGGTAAATATCCAGACACAAAATATATAAGTATGTTATGTTTCAGTTATAAGTTTATAACGCACAAAGGCCCAATCATGAGACAAAATGCGGTTAATAATATAATAACAAATATACTCAAGCATGACACCTTTTGACATCGGGACTATCAGGGTTTTGAATAATAGTGTTTTTAACAATACCATTTCAAGGTACTTAAAATATAAATTATCTCCCGAAAAAGTAACCTATTATTCCGCAATAATATTTTAAACAACGTAAACTACCCTATAAGTTTCACTTAAAAGTCCTTATTCATTTAGCAATAATGTGTTAAGCTTCATAGTACAATTCATACTATTGTTTTGTATTTAGCAAAATGAATCAAGCAGATATCATAGCTGTTGGTTACAAATAAATCAATCTGATAGGACCAAATTACACAATATTAGTATTAAAAGCTTTGCCTTTTACATTTATTTGGGCAAACATTATTAGTGGGTATATAATTAGATCTTTTTCTAATTTTTACCGGCAACCTAACCTAAAAAGATACTGCCAATGAAAATCTGAATATAACACAATAATTACTAACTTACCTTGTAAAACTCCGGGTGGTTTACGTACAAAATTATACTACAACAACAGTGTATAACACGAAACAAGTAATTACAAATGGTTTTAAAACAGGAATAATCATTGTTGTCAGGACTTTGTTTTTGCCGCTACGCCGACGCACTGAATGACATTTAGCAATACAGTGTCAAGTTTCATAACATCTTTACCGCAACGATAGATGGCACTTCTTTGAATATCGAACGTGTTAAAGAGATTGATGGCATATTGAAAAATGTTGTATACGAGATTTACTATTTTATGTTATGATATTTATCAATTTTTTCATACTTGTTTGATTTAAGTGACTTGAAACTCTTTTGCATAATGCTAATTACGTGGCGCTTTATCAGAAAACATCAAAATCTCCGATTTTGAGTTTTTGTGGGTTGACACTTTATTGCTTATCAGCATCCAATTTATAGTTTGTAAGTCAGAGTCTGAGGGCCCCCCTGAGCTTGGGGGCCCCGGGGCACTGCCCCGTCTAGCCCTCCGGTAGCTACGCCACTGCTGTACGGTAGGTCATAATAGGATATTAGGCGAAATAATGCAGTATATATTGTCTTCAAACACATTTAATGATTGCACAACCATGATGTAGACGTCATACAAATATCAAGCAGTAAGCACAGATCAGTTTACATATAAAGCACAGATTAATTCACCCATTCTTCGGGCACTTACCGCATTCAACGCTCTCTTCGTACAAATCCATATTTGTTTGCGGAAGGATGGCAGACAATTATATCTGGTGAAAGTAATGCGAGGAGTCTGTGTGTTAGAGGTGTAGTTTTCATTTTGTATAAAAATATTAATAAATAAAATAAAAAAATATATAACGTTTCTTTCTTAATTAGTGTAAGCGGCCAGGCCTTCTGATTAAGATTAAATAAATAAATAAGAGTTGGAAGCACAAAGTTCAGTACAGTATATTAAAAGAAGCAGGTGAAAATAAATACAAGCGTGACAGATTTTAAATTTTATCAGAAGCGGATTACCGGATAAACCGGATAAACGTCAACTTCATGCAGGGCCTCAAGCATTGTTAGCCAACAAACGGGAAAGCTGGTGGCCTCTCAGGGATCGCTACTTGGCTAGACATGTTGTACACAGAGATATGCAAAATGGCTTATAAAATATATTTAAATTCAAATTCTAACACTTTTTATATTTTCTATTTCAAGTACAAAATACAGAATAGATTTTTTTTTTATTTCAAATACTAAATGCAAAATACGTATTTTCATAATACTTTATTAAAATAAAATACTTTTGTAGATTTTAACCCCATTTTCCTCATGGACAAACTATGTATGCACAACTAGTTGTGTCATGTCATGAGGGAATTTTTTTTAAGTCATTCCCATTGGCACAACTAAACAATTTTCAATTAATATTAGTTCCTATATACACAACTAATGACAAACGGTGTACAAAGATTAATCGTTATGGTTATCGTAAGCATTTAATATAGGGGGCCATCCATAAATTCAACAACAGGGGTCAACAAGTGTGACATTGTGTGACAAGGGGTGATGGGGTCATAAGTTTGGTGACGTCACATGTTAAAATCTAAAATATTAAAAACAAAACATTATCTGTGACGGAAAGACACTCTAATACACTTCATAAAAAAATAAATTTAGAACTGAATAATTTTAGTGCCGGGTGTAAAATGGCAAAATATGTGACGTCACACCACAAATGTCACAAATATATTTGGACTTTGGTGTGGTCTCATAATCATGCCACCATAAGAAATAAGAGTTTCTAACGGTGCAGTTGGACAGGCAGGTATTACATTTTAAAAATACCATCTTTATTAGGTGTGGGTCGTTACGTGAATTTCACGAAAATAACTAGTTAGTTTAAAGGCGTCACTAGTTTCAAGAATGCGTTCTCGTCCTCAGTGTGCGGCTACTTACTTAGTACCTACTGGCTACGCTACGCTAAAAGTATTTTGCATTTTGCAAATATAAAATATGTCCTAAAAGGGGGTTATTCCCTAAGTACTCCATTCTTTTGTTCCAAAAAGATAAGGATCTCATACATTCATTCCCAAGTTACTCCATTGAATTTGCATTATTTAAAAATACCTATTATTTTGTTCCCATTTTTGCTCTACCTGGATTTTTTTTTTTTCATATTACTCTCCAAGTTTCGTTATCAATTCTCAAACTGCTCCATCTAAAATGTTTCAGCACGACCCGTCACAAAAATTCTTAAAATAAAGATTAAAGTTTAACCTGATCAAATTTTATGCGATAGCTTTTTGCGTTTTGTTACAACATCGCAATGCACATTTAAAATCATTGGCTTTTAAAGCTTTAACTTGTTCGCTGCTCATTAAAATGCTCTAACATTTTGTCAAAATATTTCAAATATAATAGAAAATGCTTTTCTAAATAAAGTATTTAATTACAAAATGGGAACAGGCATTTTGTATTTAGTATTTTGCATTTCAAATACTAGTATTTTAAAAATGTCGCATCTCTGGTTGTACATCTGTGTTACATGTACACGTATGAACACAATGAAGGACAAAACCTTACCAGTTCAAATGGGTAATTTACCAGTAGAAAGGTTGGAACTAGGCTACCCGTTTATTACATGCGGCGTTGACTACGCAGGTCTTATGTTCATTTTGAATCGCAAAGTCTAGAAATAAGCAATTTATAACCTATTTAGAACCCAATTCTAAATAGGTTATAAATTGCTTATTTCTAGACGGGAAAAACCTATAGAAATCTACGCGGATAATAGTAGGAATTTTGTTGGGGACGATGAAAGAATTTTCACAATCCTTACTAATATTATAAATGCGAAAGTAACTCTGTCTGTCTGTCTGTCTGTCTGTCGCTTTTAACGCCAAAAGTACTGAACCGATTTGAATGAAATTTGGTACACAGTTAGTCTAGAGCCTCAGAAAGGACATAGGCTACTTTTTAATGCGAAAAAGGTTGGGGGTTGAAAGGAGGGGATGAAAAGTTGTATGGAAGTATCGTCATTTTTAGAGCTAGAAGCTTGAAACTTATTTTTTAGGCTGTTGATTCGATATAAATACACTATTCCACGCAGACGAAGTCGCGGTTTTTAATAAAAGATAGTAATAGTATAATGGAACGTGCAACCGATGATAGTAATAAATTTAATTTCATCCCCCCCTAAACGCCACATTGGGGAGGCATTTGGGAAGCAGGAGTAAAATCATGTAAATATCATATTCGACGAATAGTAGTAACGCAAATTTAACATATATGAGGAATTTAACACAATATTGGCACAAATTGAGGCGGTCCTTAACTCTCGTCCTATGTACCCGTCCAATAGGGTGGAGCGTCAAACCTTTTTTTGTACTTTCAATCTCTCTAAAGAATGCAAAAGGACTCGTGAAACAGGTGGCGTGATCAACGCGCGACCGACGCAAGGGTACGGGGATACCGTATTACCGCGCGCGCCTTCGAATAATTTTGTATAATATAGAATCACAACTCTTTAATCCTCGCTCCTCACAAGACATTGGTCCCGATTCTATTGTACACTCGACTACACTAAAACCTGACTTAATTTCTTCATATGAAATCAACCTTGTCTTCTTCGTAACAAGGTATATTTGTTACCACTAAATTTCACTAAAACCTGTCAACATAATATACTCAACTTTATTTCCACGCAGCGAGAGTCCCCATTTATTCAAATGCCGTAAAATTACCGTATAAAAACTTGTTCAAAACGAACTAAGATGACGTTATTTTAATCGACACCTACGAAGACGCTTACTAAAAACACAGAGCAAAAGAGATGGCATTCAACGGATAGCGGCTCTCGCTACGTAGTATTAAAGTTTATTTAAGCGTGTCAGACTTTAGTCGACAAATAAATTGCTTATTTCGATAGCAACATAATGTTACGTACTTGTTAAATTTGAAATAAGACCTTGTTTCAAAGTATACAAGGTTTACATTTTGTATGAAGAAAATTTAGTCAATTATAGTCAAGAGAGTCAATACAACAGAATTGACACCATTGTAATTGTACACAACTAATAACGAAATTATACAAGTATCTTCAAGTATACGCGATTTAATTTAAAATACCTGGGAGACCGCGCTTTGCTCGGTAGCTTTTTGTAAAATCGTATTTTTTTTTTGTAAAATTGCATTTTTACAGGAAATACAACTATGCAGTTGAACTTAAAATGCAAAACTGTATCTGTATACAAAATTTCATCAAAATCGTTGGAGCCTTTTCGTAGATTCAGATTATATATATACATTTATACAAGAATTGCTCGTTTAAAAGTATTAGATAGATAAAAAAGTCAGTCGACACAACTAGTAAACCTCAACGATTATTCGTTATAATCATCAACAGTGATTACAAATTTGTATTTTGCGGTTAGAAAGTTGTCTTTGCCGTACATCGCAACCGCAAAGTATAGTTTGTCTTTCGGAAAAGACGGGCAAAAATCTTCGAAAATTGATTCCCGAGATGGACGTACTATCTTCATACAAGTTTATTGGCTTACGGAACCCTCAGTGTGTCAGACTCGCACTTGCTGGGGTTTTTTGAAGTGAAAACTTCTTTCGGCACGTTCGTGCACTTTTACTGTTGGGAAAAAGCACTGAACACGTGGCCGTCACGGTAATAGTACATATATAGATCCATTAGAGGGCGCTAATTTAAACATTTAGTTCTGTCAGCTCCTTATTAATGAATGTCACCAACCTGCTAATGTGAATGACGTTTTAAGTTCGTCGTTTCGTTTAAGTTTTAACTTCTATCGGCAATCCCATGACTGCCTATTTTTTTTAATGTAACGTTTGTCTATGATCGAAGCTTAAAGAAGAAGCTCCATCTATGACGATAGTTCAGGAAGGAGAAGGAAGCAGAAAGTCACATATATATACATCAATCAACTTTTTAATTTCTTCATAAATACCGAAAAATAGAAATCTCCCGAGCATAACCATAGACGTACGCAGTAAGACGCCTGAGAATAATCCTCTGAAGCCAGACTCTTCGTAGATGTTAGCCAGCACGATTTTAATGCGCAACTTGTCGAAGTCTGCTTGAGCCTTTACGTCTGCTAGTACGATACGAGTCTTCGCCAGATCGAAGGGGGTCGTCAGACAGCCTGCTATTCCGCCAGCGATCATTCCACAGACAGCACTCTGGAAAAATTAAAATATATGCTAAAACATTAGCACTTATTTTTTTGGTAAGTTGATGTAGTGGTTAGCGATCCTGACTGAGCTAGAGGTCGTGGGTTCCATTCCACCCAGGACAAATTATTGTGTGATGAGCACGATCATTTGTTCCGTGTCTGGGTGTAATTTATTTATAATAAGTATGTTTATCAGCAGTCTGGTTACCATAGTACAGGTTCTGCCTAGTTTGAGATCAGACGGCCGTGTCGGAGATGTCTCAAGTTATTATTATTATTAAATAGTCAATTAAAATATTCGAAATATATTTACTTTACAAAAACTCAAATTCTACTCGCATACCTTTAATAAAGGCATGATCATTATTTTCACTGAGATAAAATATGTACCTAATGCTTTATCGACAACAAGAAAGGTTTTTGGAAACGTGTTTAAATTTATTAATAAAAATCTTCTTAACAAAAAATTAAACCGACGAAAAGAACTAAAAAGCAACAAATAAATAACTATAAATTTTTTATAAACTTATTTTGAGTCGGCGCCAAACAACCAACTCTACGTAGGTATAATTAATCATTTTATTAATTCATAAAATCGGTTCATAAATAACGGAGAGAGGGCTGGCTGGAGAGCTGGCGGTCGAATTGAGAACCTCCTTTTTTTCATCGGTTAAATTTTTTTTTTTTATTACAAAACAAGAAAGAATTCGTGAAAGAATCGTAAAAGACCCATGCTTCGGCACGTATGGGCCGGCTCAACCGGAGTGATACCACAGCCTCACAGAAAACCGGTAATGAAGCAATGCTTGCATTGCTTTTCGCCGAGTGAGTGAAGTTACCGGAGGCCCTAAACCTTCCCTCCCCCCGCTCCCCCTCTTCCACCCGTCCCCTACTCCCACCTTAAAGGCCGGCAACGCACTTGTTACTCTTGAGTTGCATGTGCCCATGGGTGGTGGTAGTCATTTACATCAGGAGACCCGTCTGCTCGTTTGCTCCCTTAAAAAAAAATTATACGTGATTTAAGTATTTCTAATGGGGCTTTAGTTGCCGAAGACCGGTAAGCATTTCAATAGATTGTTGTACGTGCGACAATCTATTTGTGTGTCAAAAACACAAACACCGTAATCCAAAGACCAACCTGGCCACTGGTGATTTCCCTGCCAGTGGTGTTAGTGACTGTTTTCTTCAGCAGCTCCCACGAAGGTATCTCTATTAAGCTGTAAGGCACGTCTCTCATCACTGTTGATCCAAAGCCGCGGTACACACCGCGGCGAAGACCTTCCTTTTTGTATGCCTAGGATAATTTCGGTTAATTAGATAGCATTCGTCTTGAAAAACAAAATGGGACACGGCAGTTGACTTGCAAGTCAAATAAGTTGGAAACTTTATATACTATAACTGTAAGAAATGAAACTATTTATTTTTATAAAATAATAAGCGACAGTTATTCGGTAGGTCATCCAAATACCTACCTATTCGACATTCGAAAATACATTTCGAAGTAGTGTCTTCGGTGGATAATCAACTATCGATATTAACTACAGTTAATCGATACTGTATTATCAACTAATAGTATCAAAAGGGCTAAACACACTATACCGTCACGGTAACGGCACGGCCGGCTCCAACCCAGCAATTAAATTGTCATTCAAATCTGAGCATTAAAACGTGGTCGTAAAATATATTTCTTAATGTCAATATGAAAAAGCCAACGGAGGTCAGTAAGTGCGCTGACAATGTGCCATACAACTCGATTCGCAGTCGGCGCGCTGTAATCTCGCGGTCAGCTCGGTCGGCTGGCGGTAGCCTCAATTTCATGCGGCGCCGTGCTGCAGCTGTGCCGTTGCAGTGCCGTTATAGTGTGTGATGAGCTTAACTCGACACTTTAAGATATCGACTCTTAAATAGGACACTATTGATTTATGACCTATTGATCTATAGGTTAGCCGATAGAATCAAAACTACAATTAGAATACACATTGAAATTGAAACTATTCATGGATTTACAATACTAGCGTATGCCGAGCAAGGGACGAGGGTGACCTGACAATAATTTACCCCAATAGTGGGGCTAGGTATACAACTTACATGAAACAATATGTGAAATGCACTTTTTGCCCTTTCATCAACGCACATTTGCTTCCTTTGCTTCGCAACTTCAGAGGGAACACGAATCAAACACGCCGTCTGCGAATATACGACATATTATACCTTTAATTATTATTATTATATAGCTTTATACCAGCAATTAATAATATAGCTAGCTAGCTCACAAACGCGCACTGACGCTCACAAAATAGCCGCATAGACGCGCACAGGCGCTCGTAAAGAAGCGCACGTACGCTTACCGACGCTCACAAAGGCGTACCCTTAAAATGTACATTTATGCTTTCTGTTTCAACGTTCTATACAAATAACTAACTTTTATGATTTACTAGCAGCGCCTCGCGATTTCACCCGCGTAAGTCCCGATCCCGTGGGAATATCGGGATAAAAAGTAGCCTATGCGTTAAACCAGGTCTTCAGCTCCAGCTCCTTTTGCGTGAAAGAGTAACAAACATCCATCCATCCTAACTTTCACATTTATAATATTAGTGGGAGGATGGCGATTAAAGATTTTTATCAAACGTGGGTGGGTGGGTGGCGAACTAAAACTGGTGTTTTCTACTATGATGTAAATTGCTTATGCGAACCGTGGCTTTTTAGATTGCATATCTGATAGCTAATTATTTGATAATAGATATCTAGTATGGACCGGGACCGGGACTATACTGCTACTGGTTGGTAGGTTTTTTTGGTTCAAGAGGTTCTTCATTACTAAGCCATATCCATCTCGGCCGAGTTTGTTCCAAAGTTTGTTGAGTGTATCCAAATTTTTATATTCCTCAGCTAACTTCGAGGTTATAAATAAGATAGAATGGCAAAGCGAATTGAATAGTAGGCCACAGGAAGACGTGGTTACTTATTTGTATGAAACCATTGATAGATTGCGTAATACATTTATTCCCTCCAAAACAGTTGGTCCTCCATCTCACTATCCTCCCTGGTACAAAGTCCATATATTATTTTATGGAAATATCATTCAAAATTCTAAAAGTACAATCATCTCTCAAGTTACCAATATTTTTTAATCCTGAAACGGAGTGCTAAAGATTAAGAAAACAATTATTTGGCAACTATATAAATAAATTAGAAATGGACAAATGTAACAACCTGAGGGCATTTCGGAGTAGCTATAGGACGAATTTGTGTACCGTTTTTCTACGACTTACTGATTTACTCTAAAAAACGGCTATATACTTACTGCTCTGCACAAGCTGGCTGCCAATAAATGCACTATAGGTGCGGTTACTGGACTTACGTGAGGCTCCGTTACATTCTTGATATTCTCATAAATTCCAAAGAAAAAACAATTAATCGGCACGGACGCTGAAACCATTGTTAGTAAACCTGTAAATGGACAACAGTAAATTTTGTTTGATATAATAAGATGAGTACTTATTTAGTTAAAAGAAAAGATTCTCCCTTAGTACAAATAACAGAGAAAGAGAGCGAAATAAACTTGCCTTTATAGACTCCATGGAAGCCACCAGCCTTTGCAAAGCCTTGCCCAGACTGTATCCGAGTTTTTAATGTGTCCAATGGATAAACGACAGTGGAAACTACCATCGCAGCCAAACCCCCTGCCTCAAATGATTAGAATAAAGTTTAGATCAGATGTGATCAAAGCCAACCAAGTTCATAAGATTCTAGGATGATCTTAGATGCTTCGATTAATCTATAACGCAAAATTAGACTAGGATACCATAGTGCGCATGTTATACAAAAGGAATATTCAAATATATTTCTAATTGTTCACATTTAATTTGATTTCTTTGGTCAAAAACCATAAGCAAATGAGAAAAAAAAGTTAAATGGAGGCAAGACCCGAAACAAAAATAGTCTTCTCACAAAGCTAGCAACTGGAGGCTTTCCTCACTACAGAAGGTATTTACTAGGTCATCTGTCCACCTTGTTGGTGGAAGTTCTACTGCCGCTGCGGTTTCCTGTCCGTAGTCTCTACTCCAGAACCTTTCAGCCCTATCGGCCGTCTGTCCTGCGTAATGTTACCTGACCACTGCCACTTCAACTTGCTGACCCGTTGGGCTAAGTCAGTAATCGTTCGTCTGCGTATCTACTCATTTCTGTTTCGATCCCGCAGAGAAACCCCGAGCATAGCCCTCTCTATAGCTAGTTGAGCTACTCTGAGCTTGTTCATTAAGACCATAGTGAGGGAAAGACTGGCCTGTTGGTCTAGTGGTTCTGACAGCTAAGCCAGAGGTCGTGGGTTCGATTCACGCCCAGGACAAATAGTTGTATGATGAGCATGATCATTTGCTCTTTGTCGGGGTGTAATTTATCTATAATATGTAGGTATGTATTTATTTAGGGTCCTAGAGTGGAGACCGCGAATCAGTATAAGGATAGGATCTGGCTGGGGGGGCGCCCCCCAGCCAGATGGACAGACGATCTGAAGAAGGTAGCAGAGATGGACATTGGGAGAGGCCCATGTCCAGCAGTGGACTATGATAGACTGATTGATTGATTGAATGATGTATTTAGATATATATAAGTATGTTTATCAGCAGTCTGGTTACCATAGCACAGGTTCTGCCTAGTTTGGGATTAAACAGCCGTGTGTAAGGTGTCTCAAGTTATTATTATTATTATAAAGAAGATAATACAACACCATAATAGTGTCTAAATTAAATCTTCTGATAAATTATTGCCCTATAAAAATATTAAGGCAAACTTTAGTACTTACGATCACTGGCGTCCATTTGGATGACTTATTCTTCTGTTTATCTACTGATTTGATATTCATTTATTATATTTACATAAACTCCACGAACTCCAACCTCAGAGAGGTCAGCCGTCGTGTAGGCCAACATTGGAAAATGACATAGTGTAATTTATTATATTCTGACCCGGTCAGTGTTGTTGGTCAGGACCAAAAACACTGACAATGTTTGTTTTATTTCCTTAAATTCAATTCATTTTCTTAGGTCAGGGTTGAACATAGGGTTTTACAAGCATAATTTTTATGCCTGACTGACTATTTGTTACCAAAGACTACATAGAAAACTACACTGACAACTAGCTAGTAAGTTTAAAATAGTACTGTATGTATTAAAAAAGGTTACATTGACTATGGCTTACGGTATCTCCCGTATGTTCATAGTCTATTTGATTTCTGATTCACGCGTTAGCAAAGTGATACCAACAATAAAACACTGAGACAACTCATTACCTCGTTGGTTCAATCTGAGCGTCCAAGTGCCATTCAAACACTAGACTGGCCTTGAAAAGTCTCCCGAGACAATCCTCCACATGGTCGATGGCTTAGGCCAACATTTGCGATCTTCTTTGAGTTAATTCTTACAACCACTACCCACTCCTCGGCCTCCTAGGGGAGTAGGGGGCAGTCTCTGAGAGGGTGTTACGTTGTGGTCAAATTTTAGGAGCGTTATGTGTAGCCGACAAATACCTAGTTGATTTAATTTGAAAACAAAAACGATTTAAAAAAAAAAATCTTGTAAAATACTTTTCCTTATGTGAGTGCACATTGCTCAAGTCATACAACATATTGTTACGAATAACCCGCGCCATCTATTGGCGACTGTGGGAAGTCGTAGAGAGCGACAATTAGAGTAAGATGCAGGCCATCTGTTGATACGGAATTAGTAACCTTTTAATGGAATGTGCCACCATGTATTAGGGAGTACTACTGTATTGTCGATTTTACGAGAGATGTCACGATTTTTCTGGAAATAACTATATAAGACGTTGCATTACGGAGTTAGTTTATAATTATGTATTTATACGGGAATTAACGCGATTACGAAAAGGTATTACATACATCTGAATTGCCTGACTTTTCGACCAGGTTGCACTGGCCGTGGTCACACGCTCAGACAGGAGTCAGCCTGTGACCACGGCCTAGTGCTATTTCAGATTGTAGTCTGTTTATGTGCCAAATTTCATCCAGATCCGTTCAGCTGTTCTGATGTGATTCAGTATCAAACATCCATCCATTCAAACTTTGGCATTTATTATAGTACTAGCAACCCACCCAGGCTTCGCACGGGTACAAATTATACACCTGAACCTTCCTCATGAATCTATCTATTAGTGAAAACCGCATGAACATCCGTTCAGTAGTTTTTCAGTTTATCGCATGTTAAACCTAAGAATTTAATAACCCAACAATCTTGTTAGTCCGTGGGCCCTGGAACAATTTTTTTAATGATTACCTACAAGCTAAAACTTAGCCGACCTATTCGTATTACTGAGTCGGACAAGTTTTTGCACGTGCCAAGTCTGAAATAGGCAGCGTTTTTACTCCCCAGCCCTGCAAACATGTCGATTTAACAATAGTATGTTTTTTTATTACCTACCAAAAATTTTTCATTCTAATTACAAGACAATAGCGGTAAATTGAAGAAATAATGCTTGTCGGACAAAATGGTCACCACCGTTCCAGCGTCCGACACGCGCAACGTGTCGAGTTTTCATGGGTAGTTTTTTTTATTACCTACAAGCTAATACTTGGTGAATCGTCTCTTTTGTATATTGTAAGTCGTCAGGTACAAGTGTCCGACAAAAATTATACATCTTGTACCGAGTCCGACGCGGTGAACATGTCGATTTTCGGGAAGTTATTTTATGTATTACCTCTTGTCCGCCACTTACAGCATATTTGACAAAATACATTTTATATTGAATAGAAAAAGTGTCCGACAGAAACGAAGCAGCGTATAGCTTGTCCGACAAATTGTTGTGTTGTGTGGAAACCCCCACGGGTCATCACCTCACCATGGCTATTGGTGAGGTGGTATGTCGGAATCGAACCGACTAAAACCACACGGTGTTCCGTAACAAGTGAGTCTATCGCAAGGGACTCGGGTATACCCTAGGAAGGAAGTCCCGAACCCTAGCAGACTTTGGCCGCCCTCAAATAGAAGGCAGCCACACCATTGGTAGCGGAGGGCCTTGCCCTCCTTCCAATTTAGAGAGGCGCACGCAGAACACGTCGCGCCACCATCACAGGCCTGCTTCTGCTAGAGCAACAGGCAGCCTCACCCGTTACCCCCAGGCCAGCGCTCATGGAGGCCGGAGATCATTCTGCGCTCTCCGGCGCCTGGTGCCTCTTCTTCGGGACGGGAGAGTACTAGTCCTCTCCCGTTCCCTTTCCGCCGCCTCTTTAGTGGACATAGAAGCGGCGGACGGACTATGTGACCTAAACTTTTAATATATTTATTCCATTCCTGGAGATAGCCAACAAACATACGGAAAATAATTTATTAATTAATTTTTAAATTATTTCTCAATTTGGACTGTCTTGGAATATATCAATGGAATGGTATAGGTTTTTTTGGGACTTTTTTTTTTATAAACGGAAAAAAAAATACCTTGTCCGAATCACCCCCCCGAGTCTGCCGTCTCGATCCACCCCTGTGTCAGGAGTATATAAACGGGCATAGGGCAATGATATTATTATGTACTTATTCCGGAATTAACGCGATCACGAAAAGGTATTACATACCTCTGAATTGCCTGACGTTTCGACCAGGTTGCACTGGCCGTGGTCACAGGCTGACTGGCTCAGCGGTGCACGCCCTCCGTCGTCGAGATCGTGAGGTAGAAGGTTCTTCATCCACCCGCACATTTTCGATATTTTTAATATTTTGATTCCGCCATGAACCGTCACATACTATACTAACAGTGTCCCTATTCTCTAAGCAAACCGATGTGCCCCTATTCTGGTGTTCACCCGACTGCGCATAAAAGCGAGGTGGCATGTTTTTTATCACTGGATTCCACGCTGTTGATGTTGTTGGATGAGGTTTTCACTGACGTATAATGACAAACTTGGGGTCACATTAATTGTTCCTTTTTAACCGACTTCAAAAAAGGAGGAGGTTCTCAATTCGACTAGATTTTTATTATTTTTTATATTTGTTACCTCAGACTTTCGACTGGGTGAACCGATTTTGATGATTCTATTTTATTTGAAAGCTGGTGCTTCCCGTGTGGTCCCATTTCAATTTGGTCCAGTTCTGACAATGGCATCCATGAGAAAACCATATATGGATCTTTTATGGAATAGTTTTTTTTGTTGAAGTCGGTTTTTTTTTAAGAATTATATTTCAATGGGTTCACAAATAAAAAGATATATCAATTCATATAATCCCGTCAAAGAAGTCCCAATTAGAAAAAAGTTCCTTTAGCTATATATAAATATATTTACCTAATGAATTGTATAAATTGTATCAAAATATAGTAAATATCGTAAAAAAACGAAATTAAAATTGCGCCATCTGTGAAAGTTACCCGAACTAATATATGAATAATTAGTATACAACCAACATCGAAGTACAGTAGTATCGCGCAGTATCCACAGATGGCGTAAATAAAATACATTAACTCTCGGTTAGCATTTTTCGTTGCGCTAACACTTTTTTCCGTCTAGCCCCCATCCGCCGAGCGTCTGAAGTGTAATGTGCAATAAGGAATTTCGTTTCAATAAATATCCTTACTCTTATTAAATGCTTAAAATTAGTATTCCTTCTCTTTCTATCCCATATTGTATTTGAAAGATAAGAGACATTCTTAAGTAAACCAGGTTTATTTTCAAATACCTTTGAAGGCAAATCTATTTTTAAAATGTTTTGTTTATCTAGTACTACATTAGATACCGATTGTTATCGCCATCCTCTATACAGACATAATCTGTTACAATACTGCCACTCCACCACTAGCCCCGGTAGAGTTCCCCGTGGGGGGTTCCACATGATATAATTCTTTAAAAAAAAAACCGACTTCAACAAAAAAACTATTCCATAAAAGACTTATATATGGTTTTCTCATAGATACCATTGTCAGAACTGGACCAAATTGAAATGGGACCACAAGGGAAGCACCAGCTTTCAAATAAAAAAAGAATCATCAAAATCGGTTCACCCAGTCGAAAGTTCTGAGGTAACAAACATAAAAAAAAAACATCCTGTCGAATTGAGAACCTCCTCCTTTTTTGAAATCGGTTAAAAAGAAGGGGAGTTGACAGTAAGAAAAGAAATAGAGATATTTATTTTTATGATAGTTTATCTAAAAATTTAAATATCTAATATATAAACAGGTAAAATAAACATTAATATTTGTTTATTCGTATTTTATGCGCGTACCGTTCATCCGATCTTCGTTAAATTTTACATTCGCGTTGCTAGGTATACAGCAAAGGACATGAAAAAAAAGATGCAGAAAGAAGAAGAGCAGAAGCAATAACCTAGTGTAAAATAAAACATGATACAGATTATTTTCTACTGAAACATTCATATTTTTGTTAAATAGGCCGTAAAACATACCATAGACTAAAAAGTCTAGAAACTCAAAAATTGACACGTGCCCTATTGATTTTATTGTATAAACAAAATTTTTAATTATTAATTTGATTTTGTCCATAATAATAAAAAAAATCAGTTTAACCCTTACAAGGTGGTTCTTATACGGAAAACCTACGACAAACATGAACAAAATAGTTTTATTTAAATCAATAAATAATTATTAATCTATGTTACATGCCATTTTGCAACACTCAATTTTTGTTCAAAGTAACCCCAGACAACATTATTTGCAAAATAATACAATTAATGGTCACTTAAACAATAAATAATACTATAATTACAATAACGACTACTTATAAAGAACAGGCAATAAATTAACAATTATACACTCACTCACACATAATGGTTTACAGGATGTTACAGAAAAGTGTGGTCAAATTATAGAGGCGTGTAGTCGACTAATATTTAATTTTGTTTGAAAAAAATCCTTTTTAACACTGAGTTATTATTCCTAGCGTATAGAGTACACACCGTGAAGAAAAAGTTTGTAACGCGAACTGCGGTCCCTGCACCGCAGTGACAACAAATCTTTGTAGCAGTTCGTTGAGCATCACGCGTAAACGCCATGAAAATCACGGCGCTTAGGACCTTACGCTCGCGAGAAAACTACAACTGAAAAACGATCGAGCGCTGCTTGTTAATACTGTAGGATTTGACTACAAATTATAGTTTTAGCGCTGCAGGAACATGTATTTTGTTCTGAGTGGCTTCTCTAGTACATAATATCTCGATGATTTAAAATTCCTTTTTAATATTTTTTTTCGGCAATTGCTTCTTCTGGTGTAGGTGTACATTTTTTAAACATTTTATAAATTTTCGTGCCAATTTCAATGAGTTTTTTTAAGGAGACTTTTAGAAAAATCTGGACATTCCACCTTCGTATTAAATACCCATAGATTCATTGATGTCAGGCCTCTCTTGTTTGAAATATTACCTTTAGCAGTAAATTTTCAATAAAATTTTTTAGTTACAAAATAAGATTTCTGTATTAAAAATAACGACATTTCCTAAAGTTGTTAGCGCTTCACGTTATTTACGGGATTGTAGTACACGACCCTAAAATATAACCATACTTTTCTGTAACAGTCCTGTATATTCTAGTCTTTCCGTAAGTCACCTTTAGAACGGAAAATTTTATAAAATTAGTTATTTTAAAAATGTACATAGAAAATTTGCTTAACGAAAAAAGTAAAGGTAAAAAAAAAAACAAGGTTTAATTTTTTTCAGACTATGAAATAGTCTGAAAAAGTCGAAAACATCATCATTACATCCTTTAGTAACACATTGTATAATAAAAAAAATATATTGTAATAAAAATTAAAATAACAAAATTTGTACTATAATGTGACCCGTGTTTCTAGAAAATACTACTTACCTAAAAACAAATAAGGGTTAGTGCAGATTAGTTAATTTTTTATATACATACATATACGCCTTTCTTCTATTGGGGTAGGCAGAGACAACAACCCGTCTCTTGTTTTTATCCATACATAAGTCACGTTTTTTCATCATTAAATAATAATAAATAAATGTTTTTTTTTTTTGCAGGGACAAAGTGACTGTCTCGTCGCTGTGACAGCTCGAGTACTTAGTTGAACACTTCCCAGAATATTCATACAAATTCATACAAAACCCTCATGCCAGGTAAAGTACTTACCCTCTCACAGGGTTTTCCTTTCAAGGGTGCACCTGAAGCTCTAGCAATATGGACTGTGGCAGAACATCGTGTGGTTTTAGTCGGTTCGAGTTTGACATACCACCTTACCGTTTAGCCCCGGTGGGGTGACGTCCCGTAACGGTTTCCACACGTAAAAAAAGAAAGAGATACTTACGTGGAGTGATAATTAATCACTCGTTCCGCCACTATACTAGGTAGGAACGTGAACGTACGTCATCAAGGTAATAAAAGTCGCACGGACACTTTTCGCCTAATGTGCACAAACCCTTATAGTCAAAAAATAATTTAAATGTTATGAATAAGTGTTTTATCCTATTGAGGTACGAATCACAGCTTTAGTAAATACTAAATGCCATCATAAACAAAATTTGTAAAAAAAAACAAGTCTCACAACTCAGTTCGTCTGCCGTAAAAAAATGTGAGATGTAATACCAAGTCGGTTAATTTATTCAGTCCCTACTTAAGGGACCTTTTGTCTTAAGTTATTAGGTAATTAGCTAACCTTACAACATCTTATAGTGACCATATCAATATTAAAAATCTTTTATGTTTTAAATAAAATAGATTGACTTGGCCATCGCATGAAAACACAATATATCTCACAAGTAATACATATTGTATTAAATAAGATTGTTTAGTCTAGTTTTATCCACAACGAAGTTATAAGGGGTCGAAAACGGCCTGAACTGCTTCGAGAAAAGGATGGAACGGCTGTGAGGCTTTTTTGCTCGACTTGGCTAGGGCACTGCCATGCCCCCAGATCAATACTTTTGTAAAATATTAAATACTGTATGTAATACCTAACTCTAGTTCTTTTTTTGTACATATACAGGGTGTTATGGAATGGTGAGGTCAAATTTTAGAAGCGTTATGTGTAGTCGACAAAATAGTTAAATGGCTTGAAAAAAATTGATTTCGATTTTTTTTATTTGCTTCAGAAAATGCTTTTCCTGGTGTAGGTGCACATTTCTAAACAACATGTTATGATTTTTCATGTCAATTTTAATGTTTTATTTCTTATTTTTTTTATGTAGACATTTTCACAAATATCCCGACATTCCATCAACATCCTTGGTGTTAAATACCTTAAATGCAAATGAGCAGACGGGGCACTTGATGCTAAGTGACTACCGTCGCCAATGGACACCTGCTACTCAAGAGTCACTAGTTTAAAATATGGGAGTAGGGGACGTGGGAAGAGGGGGAGGGGGGTTAGGGCCTCGGGTGACCTCACTCACTCGGCCAAATACAACGTAAGCATTGCTTCACGCCGGTTTTCTGTGAGGTCTCAGTATCACTCCGAGCCATGCCAAAGCATGGCCCTCTCACGAAAACGCCAAACAACGCATTGTATTTGAAAATATCACATAAATATGTACGCTTATATTGTACATTCATACACTTACTACTAAGTTACTATTCAGTCAATATACCATTAATTACAGTAAATAATTTGCACTATTAATTTAAAATATAACTTACTATATTAATTAATTGCACTATTAATTCGAATACATCATCAAAAACATAAATAATTTAATTTTTCTCTTAAAACTAAATCTGACTGGCGTGAACACATTGACAAGTGGACTTGCATGTTTTTATATGAAAAAAAATTGTTCCAAATATACATAAATTTTGGAGCAATCGCATTTTAACATGTCTAACTTGACAAAATCTCATGTCAAATTAACGATTCACATGATTTTGTGAATGAACATTAATATTTTCTTATATCAAGTTACACTCAGTCACCAAATTAATATTCGTTATTTAAAATCTCAACATATATATATATATATATATATATATATATAACCGTCAAAACTTAAAAATGGCCACCCTGACAAATAGCAATTTTAGACATGTCAACATATTCACGCCATCCACGGATATTAATCTATAGGATTTTATACATACGTACACACACGGCTGTATCCTCGAAGAGGAATGCAGAGGTATACTTAACAGCCACATTTTACCAACTTGAATTTGGTTCCACTAACGTCGGAGCACAAGATATTATTTAACACAAATCGCTCGTTTGCGAGAATATCGACATAATTCAAAATTCAGTCAAATTGAACTAAGTATGCCAAACGACCTTTAACGATAAATCTTCGATATTTTATGGTGAACAAAGATGCAACGTCGATTTCGTGCTTACGTTCGTTATAAAGCGACAAGTTCATTATATATTTACAAAATACTCTAGCAGAAATCACAAAACATTGTCATTCTCTAAAATCAATAATTTTTAGTTATGTCGTTATTCTCGCAAACAAGCGAAGTGTTCTACAAAACGTACTATGCGATTCAAATAAGAATAGGATTGACTTTGCACCATATTGTGATGTCATAGCTGTTAATTCGAACAAATTAGGTAGGATAAGCAAAACAGTTTTTTTTTTAAGATCGTGGTTTTGCACATTACTAGTATTGTTGTTAACCCCTCCAGCTAAACTTAACGCTTGTATTAGGAGAGGGTTCACGTCGGTAGTGCACTAGGTGGGTTTGAACCCGAAACCATATGATCGCACGTCCGACGCCTTAGCCATTACGCTACCGCCGAAATTATTTCATTAATCAATTTATTTACAAAGTGAAACTGATTGTACTTGACAGTCGGCTACCATATCGAAAATAAACGCTGACGAACATGTTCATTCCTCTAACTGAAAATTAAATATATTTTTAATATAAACACAAAACACACACACACACACACACTACCCAATTCAACCGTATAAGCAATATCCCTTTCCATTTCCATCCCTTCGTACCCACCTTTCCCATTCAATATACACCCAACTTTCCCTTTTTTTTCCCAAAGTGCCCGGTTGGCGGCAACAGGTTTGCCCCCTAAAACGTGAGTGGGAACAAACTATATTTTGCAAAATGTGGGTGTTTAATACACGTCTGACTACCCTTTTCGAGATATACGCGTGAATGTGTGTATGTATACTCGTCCACTCCACGGCATATTACTTAATTATACTCAGCTACCTCTCCATCACATACTCCTCAAAACGTCTCTTCGTCTCCTCATAGCAACCAAAGAACAATAACTCTCCAAAGAGAATCATGGTCAGTCTTGGCGTGACTCCTGCGTACAGTCCCCTGAACCCTGCCTCCACATATATCCCGCGTAGAACACCAGTTATACTCAATTGCTTCAATTCGTTGACATGCATTTTGCCAGTGGTGCCCGCGAGCATTATGCGAGTTTTCGCCACATCTAGAGGGGCGGTGGCTAAGGCTGCAAATCCCCCAGCCAAAGAACCGCATAAACCACTCTGTTAAAGAAAAAAAAGCACAGAAAGTGTAGTGTCAAAAAAGTAGCCTACGAGAGAATGAGAAATAAAATATAAAAACAACACAGTTTAATTTATTAATAAATTTAATTTTAGATCATTTATTAGATAAGTTATTGGTCAAATTAACACAGATTTGTTAAATAATTAACGTAAATTAATTAACCAACGAATTTTAATACGCAAATGCATAAAAATTACACCACATTGACATTGAGACATTTTCTGAAGGCTTGGTAGTACGCAGGCGCAAAGACAAAGATGGAAAGAACCTTCGTAGGATTTGAGGTAGCAGCAGCGCTAAATTACCTTTTTACACTGTTACGTCATTATAGTTCTAATCAATTGTTCAATACAGTAAAGAATAATGACGTAACAGTGTAAAAAGGTAATTTAGCACTGCTGCTACCTCAAATCCTACGAAGGTTCTCTTCCCGCACAGACTTTAACAACAAATGCGTTAAATTATGTAATCTACGCTATTTAGACATAGATACCACTATTTTTTACTTTTATAACTACTTAATTAAGTAATTAATATGGAGATATTATATATATATTCAGGTTTAAAAGTCGTCATGGCATTGCATGTGGGGAAATTATTATCTCCCACCCACCAACTCTCGGTTAACTAAGGAAAAAAGGGACTGGGAGAGGCTCGAAAGACCAATATGGGTGGACTCTAATCTCCTCCCACCACTCCATTATTACACAATAAAGTTCAATATTACTCGCCCGCCAACGTGCTGAGCTAGATTAGATTAATATGCCTAAAGGGTGAAAGATTTATTCACATTTTTGCAGCAGCTACTTTTAATGGTTGCCGAAAAAGGGTACGCTAGCCACATTTGACATTACAATTGTTTTGCAATGTTGCCATATATGATAAAATTAAACATTAAAAAAAAAACAATTTGTAAGTTCAGAAATGTAACAGCAAGCTGAACAGAGAGTAATATTACAAACTCATTCTTACCTGAAAGCTGGAGATCTCTCCATTATTGTGCTTTTTAACTGTTGTTTTGAGCAATTCCCAGACAGGCAACTCGATGAAGCTAAATGGCAAGTCCCTTAGGACTGTGGAAGTGAAGCCACGGTATACTCCACGGCGAAGGCCTTCTTTCCTATATGCCTATAAAAAAACCTACAGTTGTAAATCGTGAAGGGGTTAGCTCAAGCTCACCCACATTCCATATTTCTGGTACTACAAAATAGACGGTAAACTAATAACCGTCTACAGAGCTTCTAGACTTTATGATACTACTGAGAATTAACTAACAGACAATATCAAATTGATCGCACACGGGATCGAACCTAGTAGTTGTCCATCGCATGCCCACAAAAGGAGGCAGTAACAAATAAATGTAATTATAAAATATGTGACTGACAATATTAATATAGAACTGTGAACTTAAGAGATATTGAGTACCTATACAAAAAAAAATACGCCATTTTTTATTATTTGGCGGGAACCGCGTTTGACAGGTACGTACCTGACGCACCAATACAGTTCGTTGAGCCTAGATTGTAGAAATTTACTTCTTTTTTGTCTTGCTTCCTACAAAAATTTTTTTTTTTATATTTCTACTTTCCTATATTTCATTCTAGGATGTTCATATTGTTAGTAAGAGTTAGGTAGATATACAGATGACATACGTCATCTGTATATACTTATTTACCTTATTAACGAAAAGAATCCTTATAAACACGAAATTAATTTATTGCCCATCACTTATGAGGCTTCGTACCTAATCAAGTACACATATACATTGCTATCCTAATAGTATAAATGCGACTAAGTTTTTTTGTTTGTCTCAATCAATTTAATGTTTTTATAAATAGTACTGTTAATAAGGGATAGAAGCTAACTATAACGCGAAAGAAGCCGCGGCAATAGCTAGTATAATATAATGCCCTAATTGATTATTTTGAACTAAATTAGATAAGAAGATACCAGTTGCTAAGTGAAAAAAAATACTGGATGCTACTATTTCTGAGAGCATTGCATGAAAGCAATCACATTCGGATCAAAATTTAGACAAAAATCAAAACTGTTTGATCGCAGACGAATCATGAGTTGAAAAGTTCTACTGGGACTTAAAATCAATAAAATCAAATTATATATCTATTTCTAAACGCACAAAAAGTGCCGTTCTACTGACACAGTATTGGTTGTTAAGCAAAATACGATAAATTGTATTTAGAGTGTACGGAACCCGAGTTACGAAAACTTCTCAATTTTTGAGAATCAAAAACACAATACATCACAAACTCAGACAGAGAACTAAGAGAAGAAGAGTCTTGTAAGTGGTATTCAGAAGACAACTCACATCCACTAATATGTTTAGCGCACTTTTATTCCTTCTGCCTATGAATGTCTGTTTCCTCTGCTTCGCTATCTCCGTCGGTACACGAACCAAACACGCTATCTGAAAACATTGCAAATATTTTGCACACGTTTAATTAACTTCAACAATATTATACTTATATCTATTAAAACAGTTATCGAAATCTTGCATTTCAATTTTAGACTATTAAAATGTGTTCTATTTACGTATGAAAATCGATGAGTAAAAGAATTAAAAAAAGGAAAATTAAATGTAAAGTACTTACAATAAAAAGAAAACAAAAAATGGAGTGGGTTGGGTTATTTTTTAATTACCAGAGATAGCCTCGTGGTCGAATTTCGACCATCATTAAGTTTTTAATGAATTTATTTAGTTTAATTAATTATACGACCACGTTTTAAAGCTCAGATTTGAATGACAACTTAAGTGTTGGGGTGGAGCCGTGCCGTTACCGTGACGTATAGTCTGTGATGAGTTTAATGTTTAAAAATCAATATTTGTTTGTTCGTACTTTATGCGCTGCCGTACCGTTCAACTGATCATCATGTAGTTTTGCAGACACGTTGCCAGAGATGCAGCAACGACATAGGTTATCTTTCAACCAGAAAAAAATAACCTACTGTTCCCGAGGGATGAAAAACATACATCTACGCTAGCGAAGCTGCGGGCTAAACTTAGTCAACAATAAAATTTAGATCTGTCGGGTCGTCTAGTAATTAACACATGTCACAATTTTCATTAACATAACATAATATAAAAAGCAAACGAATTGAATTGAATAAAAAAGTGTATGTATACTTACGTACTGTTACGCGGGCCGATTTTGAAGAGGTTTTAAAAAAAATACTTTCTAGAATAACAGCGATTTATTCTTGAGATACAGAGATGTAGATGTATGTATGTATTGGCACACGCAAAATATACTGACATGAGTACTCGCGACGGAAGATGGTTGCGGACTGACGAGCACGGAGATAGGACTGGTACATTGCAAAAAGCGCTGACAAGCCACCTTTGTGAAGTAGAGGGCTACTCCATCCATTCAGCAGGGATAGGGATGGCCTATGCACTTTTGGGAACATTGGGCATTCGTAACAGCCCCCCGATTTAGAGTAAACTACACATTTATATTTGGAGTTTACGGGAATTTAAGAAAATATTTTGAAGTTAACCAATTCGGAGAGCAGGAGGAGGAATAGGGACATTTTCATCTTCTGACTGAGGGTCTGAATTAGTTGTAGTGATTTTTCGTTTAAATATAATATTTTTCCGTATGCCAATTTTACAAACTTTGTATACAATAATAATAATAATTACAAACATGATTATAATAGTAAAACTAAAATAGTAATTTTGGTAAAGTCCAATATGCGGTTTTTCTATGATATTGTTCAAATCTTTTAGGACTGTAGGGTTATCATATGCTATTGAATCTAAATCTACATGTTTAAGGTTAACGACAGGTAAATTAGGAACATATTTATTATAAGCTAAAACATTACAGCATGAATCATTTAGAATATTAAATGTAGGGATAATTGGTTTTAATTGGATTACATAATGGTCCTGTGACGTTAAACGAGTGTCCTTACAATAAGCGATACAACTAGGAGGTAAGTATAATATTCCATTTCCACTTAAATCTATCTCATTCAATTGAGAGTTATTACATTCTAAACTTATTTTAGTTTTTTCAGATAGTATATATAGCCATCTATTGTTGCGGAGCGGCTGCCAGATATCTAAATGACCTTGGATAAACTTAGTTTCACACATCATGGGAACAGAGGTAAGTACTTTTGTAATGATTTCTGTTTCGCAAGTTGGTGTAGCTGAAGAAGAGTATATTACAGAGGTTTTGCAAAGATAGTGATCCTTGTTAATTACTTTACAAGAGTCTATGTTATCTAGATTGCAGTAAGTTGATTTGTCTTTACTGATACCAATATATTTAGAGGTTGGAACTATGGTTACATATGATGCTGAATTTTCGTTACTATGTGGAATTGGAATTGGTAAGTTATGATAGAAGTTTAAATTTGCAGTATCGACTAAAGGAATCTTGATAGTGAACACTATTTTTTCCTTATTGAAATAACTAGATATCTCGGAAATATTTAGGATAGTATGCATATTATTTAAACTCAGAAGAATAGGTAATTGTTGAGAGTTTGATAAGAATCTATAGTTATTGGCCAATTCCACATAAAGTTCTTTAGGTGTGAGAATAGTGGGGTATAATATGTTAGATTTACTGAACATAATTGAGTTAATAATGTCTTCGACCTTAAAAGATAAAGTTAAGAGGCTATTTTCTACCATCGAAATTAATTCTAGTATACGAGACCTTATACCTAATTCTCTGGATATGTTAGTTAAATTTCTGATATCTTCAGAAAGAGCATCAATGGCGTCTTTTAAGTGTTTTTCATTGACTGCTATATTGAATAAGGTGCGATTAAAAGAATTAATAGTAGACGTCGTAATTAAAATGTTTTCTTTCATGTAGAGAGCTATTTTCTTTTGGTCCATCTCAACTTCTTTTATGGCATTGTCGTAACGAATTGCGTCTTCTTCGTCCATGGTGCCGAATAGTTTCTTAGATACAGTGCCTATAACGCCTATCAGCGCAGCTCGCTTATAATGAGACAAATGATGTGAAGTGAGATGAGAAAAGGCTTCGTTATTGTGAAACAAATCATTACAACGAGTAAACAGTGGTTGAAAAAGATTACGACATTCTAAATAATCGAAAATTCCACTATTTCTGCAAAGTGCCAATGAATCATTGAGAAATAACTTAATATTATCAATGTGGGGACTTATAAAAGATATATCATAGGGAACTACTATATTAAGATAATTATCTATTACACTTAAGGAGCCTATAGGGTCGAAGTATATTCCGGCATTACTCTTCAAAGGCTGGATGAATTCTTGACCCGATATTCTCGATGCAAGTAGACTGTAAATGAACAATATATCTAAATCCTAGATTAGAGTAAAACTTAACTCACTTAAATAAAATACTGATACACATGGTGGAATCTATGTTTCAGACCTAGAAGCTAACTTTAACTCGTCGTAGTGATGGGTGACGTGACGTCTATTTATAAGGAGAGTTAAAGAATTCCTACCGTTAATTTTGACCACTTTATATGGTCCTTTCCAGACCGGCGAAAATGCTTTACGAAGACGTACATGGTTCTTAAGGTATACATAGTCTCCGACCTTGTACTTGACATGACGCGTATGGGCGTCATAATATTGTTTAGATCTTTCTTTGGATAATTGAATGTTATCTAGCGCTTTGTCTCGTGAAAGTTTTAATCGGTGGTTTAGGGCTTTTATGTATTCAGGATATGTGAGGTCTGATCGTAATTCATAAATGGAATCTGGAATAAAAGGTTTTTGACCGAAAAGAAGTTCATATGGTGTGAAATTTGTAGTAGAATGAACAGAAGTATTGTAAGCTAGCATTGCGGTGTAAACATACTTATGCCAATCGGAATGATTTTCGTTTACATACGATTTGAGGTACTCCTTGAGAGTAGAGTGGCTACGCTCAAGTGCACCTTGGGTTTGAGGATGGTATGGAGAAGACCAGATTTGTTTAATTTTCAGGAAATCGCATGTTCTTTTGAACAATTCTGCGGTGAAATTGGTGCCTTGGTCTGTTAAGATAGATCTCGGAATTCCAAAAATAGAAATGAAATGTACTAGACACTCACATGTTTCCTCTGCAGTTGCATTAGAGACAGGGTAAGCAAAAGAAAATTTGGTAAGGTCATCTTGTAGAGTTAGTATGAATTTGAGTTTGGGTAGCCCTGCTTCTGGAAGGGGACCTACGAGATCGAGACTTAGACGCTCAAACGGTTTGGTAGATGTAGTTGTTATCTGCATTGGAGACTTATTAATTTGTCTTAGGGCTTTATTGCATTGACACTGAGAACAGTTTTTCACGTATGTTTCGATATCGCTACGCATGTGTTTCCAATAATACCTCTCCTTAATTCTATTAGTCATACGCGTTGATCCTAGATGACCAGCAATAGGAATATCGTGATTTTCGCGGAGTATTTTAGGTATTTCCGAGGGTATAGGATATATTATAGTGTTGTGATATATGTGGATTGGAATTTGAGTATCATTAAATATGTATCCGAACATATTGTATATCTTATACCAAATGTGTTTATCGAAAGGGTTGCGGAAGTCACTAATCGCTATGCTTATGTTAGAATTATCTGAATTTTGTAATACCGTAGACTTTAAGTTTAATAAGCATTTAAATAAATCTTCATGAGAACTGTTG
The DNA here is from genome assembly GCA_963859945.1 of Euplagia quadripunctaria. Taxonomy (NCBI): domain Eukaryota; kingdom Metazoa; phylum Arthropoda; class Insecta; order Lepidoptera; family Erebidae; genus Euplagia; species Euplagia quadripunctaria. The sequence goes on along the minus strand of OY982581.1, from coordinate 1,645,010 downwards.
TCGAAATGATAAACTTTAGTGAATAAGAAATGGACTTCTTTTCCTTTATGACTAAATGATAATAGAGAATGTAGTGTTCTCTCTTTATTGAGAAGTTCTTGGGAGTCGCTGACTTCACCTAAGATCTCTTCTACATATGGGTTAGAGTTATCGAGGTCTATTGAGGCTGGTATCACAATGTGTTTGCAATCGCTTTTAAGGATACTATCATTATGTTCTAGAATAACTGTATTGCTATTGAACTCCTTGTTAGTCATTGCTTTTAGGAATTTGCTGTAATTCTCGTCGGAGGATACGGGACTTGGAGTGGTTACAGGAAAGGTATCGGGAGACAGAGGAGTTTCTGTTGGAGGACTGGAAGAGTGACCAGGAAGCGCCGGCGAAACATCAAGCCCCGCGGGTAAGTCTTCATTTTCTAAAAGATCAACACATGGTAGGTCATCACTGTCAAGGTTTAAGGGTATATTAAGATCATCAAGCGTTAGGGGGCTAAATTGTGGTGATTGGTCATCACGAGCATTAGAGGTAGACGGTACCGGGTCAGATTCTAAAGGTTGAACGGGGTTTACCGGAAACCGAGATAAGGCATCAGCATTACTATTTATTCTACCCCTCTTATATTCAATATTGTAATCAAACTCCTCTAGCTTTAAACGCCACCTGATAAGGCGAGACCCAGGGTCTTTACAATTAAATAGCCATTTTAGTGGTCTGTGGTCTGTAACGATGGTAAATTGGTGTCCATAGAGATAAGGGCGAAACGTTTTGGTGCCAAACACGATAGCCAGACATTCTTTCTCAGTTGTAGAATAGTTTGATTCAGCTTTATTTAGGGTTCTGGATGCGTATGAAATCGGGTGGTCTTTACCAATTTCTCCTTGTGAGAGTATAGCGGATATCGCGTAGTTGGATGCATCACATGTTAAAATGAACGGTTTGGAAAAATCCGGGTATATTAATATGGGCGCAGAGATGAGTCTATTCTTTAGTTCTTCGAATGCAAGTTGTTCTTTGTTAGACCAGGCAAAAGGGGTGTCCTTTTTCAGAAGAGAAGTTAAGGGTTTAGCTATCTTGGAGAAGTCAGGGATAAATCTTCTATAATATGAGACAAGCCCTAGAAAAGATTTGGTGTCCTTTGGGCCTTTAGGCACGGGAAATTGAGAAACTGCTGTTACCTTGTCCGGGTTGGGCTTAACGCCTTTATCGGTTATGATGTGTCCAAGGTAACCCACTTCCTTCCGGAGAAACTCACATTTGTCAGGCTGAAGTTTTAGATTAAATTTACGGAGTCTATAGAAGATTTTGGAGAGATTTTCGATGTGACCTTGAAGCCCATGAGAGTATATGACAATGTCATCTAAATAAACATAACAGTGTAGGCCTTGGAGTCCTGCGAGAGCAGTATTCATCAAGCGTTGAAACGTAGATGGAGCATTTTTGAGGCCAAATGGCATTCTTTTGAACTCATAGTGGCCTTGAGGAACGGTGAATGCTGTTTTTGGGATGTCTTCTTCAGATATAGAGATCTGGTGAAATCCAGAACAGAGATCTAGCGTAGAGAAGTATTTACATTGGCCCAATTGGTCGAGAATCTCATTGATTTGAGGTATGGGATAGCTTTCTCCAATCGTAATATCATTAAGCTTCCTGTAATCAATTACGATGCGCCATTTTCTTTCGCCAGAAGAATCCATCTTCTTGGGAACGACCCAGATGGGAGAAGACCAGGGAGAAAGAGAAGGTTGAATAATGTCTTGGTCTAACATTTTTGTTATTTGGGACGCTACTTCTTGTTTGTGTATTTCAGGGAATCTATAGGACTTGACATTAATTGGTTCCGATGGGAGAGTTTTGATTTCGTGTTTAAGGAGATCAGTGGTTGTCAATCGGTCATTTGGTAAGTGAAATATATCAGAATATTGGGAACAGATATCATAGAGATTGGATTTCTCCTCGTCATTAAGGTGGTCGGTTCTGAGCATCTTCAGGACTTCATTTTTACGATCAGTATGTGATTCAGTGTCACTGAGGTGATAAGAACCCAGAGGAAGTTCGAAAGCTTGGTCATCAAGGGGTTCTATGTGTAATTTAATGTCAGAGTTTATTGTTATGGGTTCTTCGGAAGTATTTAATACGGAGATGTTGACTCTGTTGTTGTCTTTCACAGCAACTACACAATTAGCGACTAGAAGGCTATCCGAAATATGTTGGTCCATGATGAGCCCCACTTTACAATTAGGATCGGAAACGGTGCATTCCAAAATGGTTTCTGTACGAGGAGAGATTTGATATACCGGTTCACAGTATTTGAGTTTTGCGACTATGTCCCTAATTCGTAAAGTATTAGAATTATAATCGATTACGGCATCCAAGTCGTTCAAGAGGTTGTTACCTATTATACCATCATAGCATAGATTAATATCCTCGACTACATGGAAATCATAAGAAATGTCTGATTTCAAACTGTAAAACAGCATTAGTTTAAAGGAACCTAAAGTGCGCGTCGTTTTGTTCCCAGCATTAATTCCTACTAGTTGAATTATTTCATTTTTTAAGATAGGCATAAATCTCAGTGAGTTCTTCTTTATTAGGCTTACGCAGGCGCCTGTATCTACGAGAAACGTCAACCAACATTCATTAACTTGCGTTCTGAGGATGATGTGAGGTAAGTATCGATTATTAGAATTGGAAGTTATTTTAAATATTTTCTTATTTGCAGGTTCGGCGTTTGGCGAGGATGTAGCGGATCTGGAGGGTGTATTGGATACAACGTATGCGGTGGATGCAGTTGATACGGTGGGTGCAGTGGATACAGTGAGTGCGGATCCGGTGGATGCAGTGGATACAGTGGGTGTAGTGGATACAGTGGGTGCGGATACAGTGGATGCAGTGGATACAGTGGGTGCAGTGGATACAGCGGATGCGGATACAGTGGATGCAGTGGATACAGTGGATGCAGTGGATACAGCGGATGCGGATACAGTGGATGCAGTGGATACGGTGGATACAGCGGATGCGGATACAGTGGATGCAGTGGATACGGTGGATACAGCGGATGCGGATACAGTGAATGCAGTGGATGTATGGGTGTCCTTAGTATAATTAATGGCGTAGAAAGATTTGGGTCTCACGAGACACCGCCGTGAGCCCTTTATTCGTTTAAAGTCTCATTGGTTTCATCCGAGTATTCGTTCACGACATGGACACGGGCTTGTTGACGATAAGGTTGATTCTGTGGAAAATTTTGACGTGGTAGGTTGCTTCGCTGCTCTTTAAGTCTGTTATTATATTCCCGTTTCCTACATTCCTCAATAACATGCCCTAGATTTTTGCAATATTTACAGAATTTGGGTTGATTTTGGGACTGCACGTTATTGACATTTAGATTTCTAGGACTATCACTGTTACGACGTGGTTGTATCGGGTTTGATTGATTCGGTGAGTTACGCTTGTACATGAGTTTTTGTATCTTCTCTTCGGAGATTGCGAAGTTAATAGCTTCATTAAGGTTTTTAGGGGATTTACATCTAACTACGTTTGAAATTCGCGAATTTAATCCTATTAGGAAATGATGAAGGGCCAGGTCTTCCATGGCTGCGGTACGCCCTGGAGCTTCTTTAGCTTTAGTCAAAACGATCTCAGTCAGGAGTTGAGATAAAGTTTCTTCAATACGAAGCCCGAATTGGCTGACTGCTTCATTCTGCCCTTGTCTACTGTCTTGCAGCTCGGCTAAGAGGTGTGAATAATGTTTCGTGTCTGCGAATTGGGTTTTTAGGAACTCTTTTAATTGATCCCAGTGTGTGAATGATTTAATTGAGCAAGCAATTTCTGCTTTGCCTTGTAATTGGCTCAATATGTATTTAAATAAAACTGGCTGCTGCTCAGCACTCGCGAGCTCATACGCGTTATTACAATTTGACAAAAATGAATTGAGGGTTTGCCTGTCACCATTGTATGGCTTAATAAATTTAAAGAGACTATTTAAATCTACAATTAAAGCACCAACTAAAGCACCTCCCTTTTCTGGTTTGGTCATTTTCAAATTTTTTCTATTACTCGTAAGTGCAATTAAACAATTGAACCAATTATTTTAGTTATTTAAGACACAAAACGAAGTTAGAATACGGCTCTGTACAATTGTCACCGGAACAGATAGCGAATGTTTAGTCTAGCAACGGCCGGGACAGATAAGACGTGTTGGAGAATTTATCCCTACTGAGAACCAGGTACATATACAATAGAACGAGATTATAATGTCTATAATGGAGTCTCGTCTTTATAGAAATATTCACTCGCGGAATGAAGTATTTTCGGCACAACACAACACTTCCACTGATTTAAATAGTACAGCTTTGACAATAAAGATGACTTACAGGATCACGAAGAAAGTAACCTTGAACATGTTGCTGGACTGATTCAGCAAGGACTGGCAGGATGCTCGATGACGTCACGGGAACACCACGTTTGCACTTTTTGAGGATATGTTTGTTTACTTTTATTTCACAGGATTTAGATAGTTTATCAGAGACGAAATACAATGTTTTCTTGCAGGATTTTGTAGTTTGATTGTAGCGAGTTTGATTTGGCACTGTTCGTTAATTCGGTGAACAAACACTTTTCACTCGCGGAGGCGATTCCAAGATTTTCACAAGAAATCCCTTTACGCTGCCACCAATGTTACGCGGGCCGATTTTGAAGAGGTTTTAAAAAAAATACTTTCTAGAATAACAGCGATTTATTCTTGAGATACAGAGATGTAGATGTATGTATGTATTGGCACACGCAAAATATACTGACATGAGTACTCGCGACGGAAGATGGTTGCGGACTGACGAGCACGGAGATAGGACTGGTACATTGCAAAAAGCGCTGACAAGCCACCTTTGTGAAGTAGAGGGCTACTCCATCCATTCAGCAGGGATAGGGATGGCCTATGCACTTTTGGGAACATTGGGCATTCGTAACAGTACGCACGTAAGAAGTTATACTTCTTTGGCGTAAAACTGTCTAAAAAATGTATCTAATTCAATTATTTTTTTTTTTCCAATTTTTTTTACAGATACAAAACACGTGTTGTAGGTTCAGAAACACTTGAATAAATATCGTGAAGTTGGCAACTTTTTTTTTAAAACTAAAATGTTGACTAGCTAACTTCAGGGTGTCGGTTTTTAGTGACGGTGTGCGCGCGTATCGTAAAAATTTACTCTAATCATTTTTTCTTAACGCGCTAAAAGAAGTATAACTTCAAAACTACTATTTTCCCAATTATTTGACTTCCTTAATAAGAACCAAGCTTAAATGAATTGCTGTATTGAAAATTACGTCACCTACATAAGCCCCTACTTAGAAGTAATGATAAGTTAACTAAGGTGAGAGTCATTAACAAAAAAAAATATCAGTTAGGTAATGTAGATAACAGTAAGGGCGCGTTTCCACTGTGTCGTAAAATTATTAAGCTACGCCATAACTATTGGCTACGCGAGTTATTTATGTATGACTGCACAAATGGCGCGATGGTTTAAGTGATCGCCTCGACATTACGCCGCGCCGAGGATTGAGTGTTCTTTGTGTCCGTTGTTTAAATGTTTATGAAGTCCTTCGAGACACATGAATATTCATAATGCGAGTGGTATTTAAAAAATCAAATTATTAAATTATTTACGCCTACGATTAACTGACGTCCTTCATTTTTTACTGTATGGCGACAAACTGTCAAGATAATGAGTCAAAGACGTCACGACCCGTCGTGATCCTGACGACAAATATGTAGTATTCGCGGCTACCTCGTAGTTACGATAAAAATGTCGTAACGTCGTCTATACGATACTATCGTGTTCTGCTTGAGAAAAGACTGCTGTATAAACGACTGAGTAAATGGCGAGAAACAATCAATTGTCGTCTTAACAGCCTAGATGCGACAAACTTTCAACGATAAAATAATGCGACGACAGTGACGTGACAGCCTTTCAACGGTAAAAAACATAGAGGTATAGCTAGAAGCGGGAAGGTATTGGATTCCCTGTTTGTGAGTTGGCGACATCGGTAGAAAGAGAAAGAAGACAGCGATTTATATGTATCTCTCTCGCACCTTTTCGCTGATTAGTTGGCTCAAAGTATACCTATAAGTAAATGTCATCAGAGGTCCAAAACATAGCCTATGCATACAGCAGCATTACCATGTTGTAGATATTAATAGTTTTAATAATTTTCCACATGACAAAGCTGTTAAAAAGTATATGTATAGAATCAAAGACTCAAAATAAATACAGATATATTATAGATAAATCAGCAAAGGGGTGCGAGAGAGATGCATGTAAACTGCTGTCTTCTTTCTCTTTCTGCCTCCGTCGCCAATTCGTAGCTTGCTCCCCGCCGCGCCTCTAGACTCTATGTTAAAAAAGCGTAACAATGCAGTGGGAACGCGCTCTTATGTCCCTGAATGGTTTTTTGCTGCCGGCACAGTGAGTTATCTTATAGTGCACGTGACTACTTGATAATATAAGAAATGTAAACTCATGCTGAGTGCATAGAAGTGTAATAATTTACTATAAACCTGAATCATTCAGACTTGCAGACATGTTCTTAATCTTATTCCTGATTGATAAATCTACGTCATTACGACATAAATCACTTTCTATATACAGGTGTTACAGAAAGTAGTGGCCATATAATATTTTAGGGTCGTATAGATGACCTCGTAAATGACGTAAGGGATTGTTCATTAACCACGTGAGGAACGAAAGGGGTCGGAAAAAATCACGAAATATTACAAGGAGGGAACGAGGAGGGAGTGGGGGTGAAGTGAGATATCACTTGTATTAATTTTTTCGTAGAACGCGCGATTATATCTGTATTTAAAGATAATATTTTCAAAATATTAAATATATTTTGAACTAAAAAATACACGTGATTTTGCCTAGGGAGGGGGGTAAAAACCTCGCCACCTATCACCAAGGGGGAGGGTTAAAAAGTTGCGACAAAACATCACGTGATTAATGGACGACCCCTAATGCGTTAACAATTTTAGGAAAATTCGTAAACTAAGACAGACATTTTCTGAAAAAAAATTTAAGCTAACAACTATTTTCTCGGCTACAACGCTCCTAAAATTAACCACACCTTTCTGAAACAGCCTGTATAGTATGGTATAGGTATAGACAAGTCCCTTTTAAATTAACATAGGGAGATACTCCACAGCGCTATCTAAACCCAAACTAAGCATACTTTGTACTATGGGTTCTAAAACATGGATATTTTTAATACATCACTACATATTATAAAACAAAGTCCCCCGCCGCGTCTGTCTGTCTCTCTATTCGCGATAAACTCAAAAATTACTGAACGGATTTTAATGCGGTTTTCACCGATAGATAGAGCAATTCATGAGGAAGGTTTAGGTATATACTTTGTTAAGGTTTTGTGTAAATTGGTTGAAATATGATCATGATTGTTGAAGATGTCTCTGTTACCTCTGCTAAGCCGGGGCGGGTTGCTAGTTTCATTATAAATACACACATATTATCTACAAAAATCAATGCCAATAGACATATCATGCATACAAATTTGCTTTGATTGGGAATCTATCCAGCCACGTTGCAGTCTAATGCATTACCACCGCACCATGTATAAAACAAACAATTTTTTTACAAAAAACATTATTTCTACTACAAATGAACTACAAACTTATATAGAAAATCATTCGTACTGATGGTAACCTTACCGCATACGCGTTGCCGACTCTTTAAAAACCCATTTCTTAACTAACCCCATACAAGCTCATTCCACAGCCGGAGCGTTTGTGGGAGGAAAATCCTCTGAAACCGTACCGTGGGCAAACATTTAGTTTCAAAGATGTAAGGATGAATGCCCTGCCGGCGGCGAGCGGTGTGGTGGTACAATAATATAAGAAAGCGGTGAAGACTCACCACTTCACAGAGGCTGGCTGCAAACATATGTACAACAGGTACATACTTTGGTGCAACCAGAGGCTCAGAGATCTGCTTGATAGTTTCATAAGACACAAAGAAAAGGCTGTTCATAGCTGCAGAACCTGTCAAAGACGTTGCCAGACCTATAAAAAAAATTTAACAACATCAACATACAACAAGATATCAATCTAGCAAAGACAAACCAAACTCCGTAGTAATTATCTCAAAAAAAAAATTCTCTTAAACATGTATTGTTCATAGACAGAGACACCAAATCAAGTTAAGAGGGACAATTGCGTAAATATAAATAAATAAATAATTAATATAATAACTAATGATCAAGTAGTGTGGCAATAATCTGATGCATTAATATATCTCAATTGTATCCAAGCATCTAATTTGCAAACTTTTTATTACCTTTGTAAACTCCTCGGAAGCCCCCAGCCTTTTCAAAACCTTGAGCAGCTTGTAGACGAGTCTTGAGGGTGTCTAGTGGATAAATAATAGTACTCACAAAAACTCCAGCCGCACCCCCTCCCTATTATCAAATAGTTTTATTTGTACAAGTTTAGCAAATTATATAAAATATCTTGACAAAGTTTAATAAAAAATATGTTTTAATTTTGGCTTATAATTTTTAAAACTTAAATTAATAACTGATAAGTTCCTAACAGACTAATGAGTTTTACTTACAATTATTGGTGCGAGGTATAAGGATTTATAAGTCTTTTCTTTGGTGTCCATTTTCACTAAACTTATTAAAAAATAATTTAAAAAGTTATGTAAATATAACCTCAAAATAATCAGCTGTTATCACTGGTTCGTAGGGGTAGGCCAAAGACTACAATAGTATATAGGGGTAGGCAGAGGCGTACTAAAAACCCACATTTTGTGTACCACAATTTTGTAAGGGTCTCAAGGGAGCAAGTCAGGGCTCGAGCAACCTTATACTATTTGTTTAACCCACTATTTCATGTTTGATTAAATTAGAAATGTTTTTTAAACAATTAGAAAATAATTTCATTGGGGGTTTAATTCAAAATAATATGCAATAACTTAACCCGGCGCCCTGCAAAAGAGCTATAATACATTTACATTTTTATCTATGCAGTAAAGTCTCTTGACATTGACAGTAAGTATTGGGTATATTTGACAACATACTACTGCTGCCCGTGAGTGACGACAGTAAGCTTGGGCATAGAATATCGATATATCGTTTCCCTAATAAATCGATATATATCAATATTTTTTAGTTTGATATATGGATTATTGATATTTTTTTAGGGTATCGATTTCGTATCAATTTCGTATCAATTTCGATATAATATATTTTTTAACGACACTAAAGTTTCATATGAATGTTACTACTAAATACTAAGAATATTTCATATTCGATAATCGATTTTAAAACTGTAACTATTACACAAGACAATATTTCAGCGCTTTTGTTTCTTGAAATCATGATTTACCGATTTATATTCTGCATTTTTTTCATAGATCTATATATTGCTTTATCAACAGCAAATGATAATATGAAAATGCATTTTTTTAAGATTTTCTTCTACAAATATATCGTGAATGTCCTTCAATAAATAATTTTGCACCGATAATTCCAAACAAGCTGTTTGTACTGTCTGTGTTTTAATTTGTTCAAATTCTTGTTATAATAAGTTTTTGACGTGACAACGTCTTATAAATTGGTTTGCCGGGTGACACTTCAAGAAACTGCGTTACGCTCCGCTCACGTTATGCGCTCACAATGAGAGCGAGTGAGAGGCACGCGTCCCTTCCACTCGGGCATGGTTAGCCCGCCTAAGAGCGAGAGAGACAGACATAAAATGTTTTAAATATAATTCTTTGTATAAATAAATGTTTTAAATTGTTACTATTATTTCATCCTTCTTCCTACTATACGAATGAATATTCACATTAAAATTATTTTACCACTCAAAGTCGTTGTCACGTAAAACTTTCGCCCGTATACCGACTTTACAGGCAACCAATTTTTTACGGGTATAACGAAACTAATATATACAGTGTGTAAGTTTGAGCTACGCGAAAAACTTATAAAAACCTCTTTCTGTTTATACTTATCATAATACAAAAGTTAGTACATCATAAAAATGCGAGATTAAGGATTTATAGTCATTAGTTTCATTACATTAGTCAACGTTCGGCGCCGTCAAAGCAGAAATGTTGTTTAATTGATAACATTGCAGTTTTTGGCCGTATGGGGTATTTATTATTTTTTATCGGTAAAATGTTCTTATTACTCATAGTGGCATCACCTTTAACCCAAAAAAAAATTAAAATAAAAAAAAAGTTAATTTTCCAACAGAAAATTCCAATAACTTTCGACTTAGAATAGTGATCTGAATACACTATTTCAACATTTGGTACGGTATTTCTTAACCTCTGTATAAAGGAAAAAAAAAAGCTTAGCGCAGAATAGCTGTACCTTACAATAAGGGCCGCATGACCGGTGAATATATAAAGTAGAGGGTACCGTTATTGTCCATAGCTGACGAAAACTGGTAAGATTAAAGTGTGGATATATGTAACGCAATATATTTTTAAATGTTTAAGAATTTGACGATTAAAGTGATGGTTAAAAACTGCTATTTTCCTCAAGTTTATTTTTATTTTACAAATTTTGAACCTTTTGGAAATATTTCATGAGTCATAACATAACACAGTTGAATAACATAAAGTATGAAATGTTCGGGCTTTTAAAAAAAAACGATATGTCGATATTTTTCGGTCGATAATTATCGATGCTGTAGGTAAATATCGATCGATACGATAAATATACACTGCAGGGTATGAGTGCATTATCGTATTATCCAAAGGGTTATACAAACACTAAATATAATCTATGTGTGACTGTATGCCACAGAACACATTACATTTTGAAAGTGTTTTAGCAGGAAACATAACATTCCCAAAGTGCCATCAGCCAAAGTACCTCGTATCTTATTGGCAAAATAGACGGCAGCGGAGAATGCATGCTTGTAGGCACCCGCACTATAGACAGTAGGGTATTGTGTACCCAACGTTAAGTATCTGCCCGTTAACCCACCTGATTCATAAAGAGATCTCTTTCTTTATATTGGTTTCCTTAAGAGGAATTCCAGCGGGCGATGGACAAATACTTGTTGTAACGGAGTTTAAACAAGTTATTGTTGAAGTTGGAGCGATCTAGCTCCTCTTGCAATGTCAGATCACGAGTAGCCGTGTTGTCTTCCATGTTGGCAGCATCAACAGCTTGACTCTAAACGTTATTTTCAGCCACAATAACAGAAAGAGGCACTTATAGTCATTAACTTCGACACAGGATGGCTAACTAAATGGTCTAAATGTCAATTTCTGTATTGACTCGTTAATTTACCTTCGAATTACACTTTTTATATGCCAGCGCTCGCGAAATGGTGTGCCTGTAATAAATTTCAATCCCGCGAACCCGCTGGATCTTGCACTCTAATCCCACAAAGAGCGGGACTGATGAAATCATGATCTCGATACCGATACCTACCGAGATTGGAAGCAATAATACAAAAACGCTACGTGCTGCTATGCGCTTTACTTAGGATACTGTTTTGACATCACTGTCAATATAAAAGTAATAACCTTTGTTTTTTTTTAATAAGGTCTCGGTAGTATAGCTAGTATAATAATATAGAGGGAAGACTACAAACTGCCATGGTATATCAATAAATTAAATTAATCTTTCGCTTTTTCTATACAGAAATGTAAGAATTTTCTAAACTATACAGGAGGTTCCTGACGATAAAATCCACAGAACATAAGTGATGTGATACGTATACATATGTTTAATAATTTTCACAATACTGTGATGTGCCACCGATGTCTGTTTGCTACTTGGTAGCTGAAGTTTTGACTTAGTGAACATAGATAGATGAAGTTAGTATCTTAGAAATACTTCAAAGTGAAGTCCTGAAAAGGATGTAGATTTCTAAACGTATGAGGTATTGTCAAAAACTCATTCCATATATTGGTACGTGGTCCAAGTTTTAACGATGTCGTATTTTCAACATATTTTTTCGTCTTGTGTAAACAAATCATGCTAAATATCATGTTTTCACAATATAAGATATAAGAACGTCGCAAGTGCGGGAAAATAACTATTTCAAATATATTGGTAACAATTCGAATTGGAGTTAATTAATTTGTACTATTAAGCTAAAATTATTTGACTATTAATTCAATAACAAATAATAATAACTCTCTTATTTACATTTTATTGACAATTTCTGAATTTTGAGGTTATTTAATTTTTTCAGAATTTTTATTTACAGTACACAACATTTGTGCAAATAAATTCGTGTTCAAATAGTTGCTTATTAAAATGGATGATGTACATAAGCCGAAGAGTTTTCAATTAATGTATTTGCCGCCTTTGTTTGTAAGTTTATTCTAGTTATTTTTATTTCATTACGAAATCTTTCATGTTGATTGCAGAATAAGAATATAGTGGAAACGAATTCCTTATCATTACCTCTTAATTTGAGACATGTTACCCTTTGATAGGGTTGCCATCATTTAAATTGCCGACCCTGGACAAGCTGTTCAAAAATCCCGGACACTGTGTGAAATCGAGATTCTTACCTGGATACAAAATAATTGTTACCCCAGAATTAAACAGCTTGTTCATCTAATAATTGTTAACCCTGGAACAGAATACCCCGCCCGGTCGCTCCCTGGACGCCCTCTAAACTAGGACAAATCCAGGGAAACCCGGACGGATGGCAGCCCTACCTTTGGAGGGTCTCTTTATACTAATTGATTAAAAAGATGTATAACTTCTAAAGCTGTTATTATTATAGCCTTACTTAAAATAGGTATGTTAGTAACATTGTGTGCTGGCACATTTGCACTGCCTGTTTGCTAAACTAAAAGTATTTGATATTAAATTCAAATTCAATATCTTTATTTCATAAAATTGAACATCAGTTATTCAAAATCAACACACACAGTCATCGCAACAATAGGTTGCTTTGTCAAATGTAAAATTATTAATAAAGATAAACAAAATGGATAACATAATATCATATCTGCCATTAAATATCTATACCCGCCTGTTGCAAAATGGTTAAGTCTTGTGATAAGAAATTGGGCAAACTAACTCACAGTCACTCAAACTAGGGCTGCCGTCCGGATTTGTCCTAGTTTAGAGAGCATCCGGGCGAGGTTTTCAAAAAGCGTCCGGGTTAAAAATAATGGAATTGGCATTTTAAGGTGTCCGGGAAAGAATCTCGATTTCACACATGTGTCCGGAATTTTTTAAGAGATTGTCCGGCGTCGGCAATTTAAGTGATGGCAGGCCTAACTCAAACTAATTCAGTCAGTCAATGTTAAACCCAATCTTTAAATAAATAATTGAATCACTTGCTTATTTCTTACATAACAATGTACAATTTATGTTGACCTTTAGTATGTTCAAACCAATCAAAAAGGTAGTTTTAACAATATTCAGTAAATTTGATTACATCATTTTGTTGTGTGCTATTATGTTATTAAAATTAAAAGGAAAAAAACTAAAAAAAAGATATGACAATAGGCAAACTGAAAATTAAGGAAAAGAAAAACTTAAGACATGGAAAATAAGAAACATATTAGCTTACATTGCATTTCTATTAAGTACACCAATACACTATTGTAGTTTTTTTTTTTGCCTTTTTTATTGAATTATTTTAAGGGACAAGTGTACAGCCTATGTCATGGTATTACCGTGACATAGGCTGTATAACTGTAAATGGCTGTAATGTCAAAAATGTCTATGGTTGCAATTAACAAGAGATAAAGAATAAATTAAAATACCTACCCAATCAATAATAACAACTTGAGACCCCTCACACATGGATGTCTGCTCCCAAACTAGGCAGAGCTTGCACTATGGTAACCAGACTATATGCTATACATACATATTATAGCTAAGTTATACCCAGACAGAGAACAAATGTTCGTGCTCATCACAACTATTTGTCCTGGGTAGGCATCAAACCCTCAACTTCCAGCTCAGCAGTCAGGATCACTAGACCAATAAACCCGACAATTTATTTATTTATATCTCTGCTTCAGGCTGGTGCTTTAGCTGGATTATCAGTGGATGTAGCGCTATACCCCCTGGACACTCTAAAGACAAGACTACAAAGTGCTCAAGGGTTTCATAAAGCTGGGGGCTTCAATGGAGTTTATAGAGGTAAGTTATAGAAAGATCTGATTTTCCCAAATTACTATGGTACAAGCTTCTCATAATGTCATCACTACATATTATAAAACAAAGTCCCCCGCCGCGTCTGTCTGTCTGTCTGTTCGCGATAAACTGAAAAACTACTAAACGGATTTTCATGCGGTTTTCACTGATAGACAGAGTGATTCATGAGGAAGGTTTAGGTGTATAATTTGTTAACGCTTTGTATAAATTGGTTGAAATATGATGATGATTGTTGAAGATGTCTCTACTACCCGTGCGAAGCCGCGGCGGGTTGCTAGTTTATTATAACTAACTGTTACTTGCAGTTTCTAGTCACTGCTTCGCTCCTAAAGATCGTAGCGTGATGTTACATAGCAAATAACCTCAATGAATACTATCTAGCTATCCAAAGTGGAAATAATTTTTCAAAGCCGACTTCTAGGTCCAGAGATTAGCGCGTTTAAACAAACAAGCAATAAGTATTATCAAGCAATTATATATTTACAGAGAAATCAACACAATCACGAAATAGGTATTACATACCAATTCAGCGTGATGATTCGACCAGGTTGCACTGGCCGTGGTCACACAGTCAGCCAGTGACCAGTGCAACTTGGTCGAAACGTGAGTGACTCATGAGTGATACGCTTGTGCCAAATGAGTTGCTGGCGTTCCTGCAGCAGAAGCTGGACGTGATGGACGAAGTGTCCGCCATTCAGATCTGTGTGAGTAACTTCAGCGAGGATGATATTGGTGCTGCCAAGCAGCTGGTTGCGAACGGTTGCTTAATAAAAGTGACCAGATGGTGTCTCGCCAACGTGACGGGACTAAAAAGAGTGTAGTGTGAGACATTTATATTATCACGCTGCTGAAGGAGACTGATCTTGGCGACGTGCTCACGATTGAGGCGAAGGACTTACATAAGTTACCTCCCGTTCCTTTCGATCATGTCGACGTTACTGCTCTGCTGAAAGACAATATTGTCGATTTAAAGGCAGGTTTTTAGCAGATGTACAGAAGAAACTGGAGGCATCCCAGATCGCTGTCGCAGACTTGCGCACTGAACAAGACGAGGTACGTAAGTTTGTGCCAATAACTGGGTCACCGGCGCGTGTAAGTAATATCAACACGCGCCATGGTGCTTGCCTAGACACATCGGCTGGAAGCTACGCGTCAGCAGTTTTGTCACCGATGGCGATTGCAGAATCTGCATTGTGCGCCGCGAGCGCGTCAAGCAGCTCCGCGCCCGCCCCCGCAGTGCCGCGATAACTACGCGACCTGCTAACCCAACGGTCTCAACGAGCACCCTTGGCAGATCTATACTAATATATAAAGCTGAACAGTTTGTTTGCTTGAACGCGCTAATATAAGGAACTACTGGTCCGATTTGAAAAATTCTTTCAGTGTTAGATAGCCCATTTATCGAGGAAGGGTATAGGCTATATATCATCACGTTATGACCAATAGGAGCGGAGCGTTGACCATAAACGCAGGTGAAACTGCAGGGACGGCTAGTCTATAATAAAGGCAAAGATTTCGGCTGATGAAGGTTTCGTGACTGTGCAAAGAAGGAAGCACAGTTTGCGAAGCCCTAAGAACTGCTGACGAAAGGCCCCTGTGAGTGCCGCTGCACCGAACACCCCGGTATACATCTCTCGTCTACACCGCTCCAATGAGGCTAAAGAGATCACCAAATATATGCGCCAAAACCTAAATTGCGGCGCGACTCAAGCATAGTTAGTGCAGCTGCTTGAGTCGCGCCGCAACGTCAACTTCAAGGCGTTCGTGGTGCGAGTACCCAACTGTTATCTGCACCAGGTGTTGTAGCTGTAGATGAAAGCTTTTGGCTGCAAGGTCTGGTATTCCGTCGCTTCCACGGACAAGTACCAACAGACCGCACAAAGACTTAGTCCAAGTGAAGAGTTACTAACTTAGTTTTATTTACTAACACAATGTTTTAGTATGTATATTTAGATTAAGGTATTTATCTATGGGCCTATGCAGCCTGAAATAAATGATTACTATTATTATTACTAACCAGTAGACCAACAGGCCCGTTGGTCTAATGGTTGGTGGCATTAAACATGGCTCATTGCTATTTGTAACCCTTTTTCATAGGACTTTTGACAGTAGCAACCACATCAGTACCGACCGCTAGCCTGTTCTTCGTGTCATATGAAGCTACGAAGATCACTTGTCAGCCTTTCGTTACCCCACAGTTTCTACCCTTTGTGCATATGTTTGCGGCCAGCGTTGGTGAAGTGGTGAGCTATATTATTAACCGACTTCAAAAAGGAGGAGGTTCTCAATTCGATTGGTATTTTTTTTTTATGTATGTACACCGATTACGCTGAGATTTATGATCCGATTTACGTGATTCTTCTTTAGTTTGATGCAGAACAGTTGCCACTCCGTCCCATAAAAATTTAACATAGTTTGGCCAAGTAGTTTTTTTTTAACTTAAATTTCATCCTGGATTGTAAGTTATCGAAATACAAATTTTGTTTCTGCTGGTTAGTAGATTGGCCAGTGGCCAGCCTGAGGCTCTCCGTAATGGAGAATCACTCGTTACACCAGTTTCGTCAATGGGGTGCGGTCACCAGTGGCGTAACTATACCATTGAGGCCCGTGGCAAATTCATCGGATGGGGCACAAGTTCACTCTTGGTGTCTCGTGTGCTTAGAACTTCGGGGTCGGAGCCGGGGCCCCCTAGGGCCTTGGGCCCGTGGCATTTTGCCCGCTCTGTCACCCTATAGTTACGCCACTGGCAGTCACCCACACATGATTGACGTCATTGGTCTTTTGAGTGTTTACCGGCGCCTTTAAGCACTCGCATACGATCCTTTTTAACCGACTTCAAAAAAGGAGATTCTGTATTCGATTCGTATGTATATCTGCAATTTTCTTAAAAAGTAATCGATAAATTTTCCGGAAGGGTAAATCAATTTCATGGATGTCGGTTTGTTTTTTGTTAAAAATTTAATTATTAAATGTATTGGTTATAAAAATGGTGTTAGAATGTCAAGTCTGTGAGATAGATACTGATGATAAGCTACATATCCATATTTTTTTTACATGTTCAGGCCTTATTTTATTACATGTACTTAATGAATTTCATATTTAACTAACGAAAAACGGAGGAGGTTCTTAAGACCCCGCATAACTTTTTACAGGGTAAAATCGGACTTTTGATCATTATTTTTTATTGGATCGTATAAACTTTGAAGTTGGTCTCATTTAAATTGCCGAATAAAACCGAGTGCTTAACTTCATTTAACATTACAAATCCATCTTGCATATCTGTCAATATATAGTAAGACCTGCACTGCACTGCGCTGTACTGAACTGCGTCGCATGCATTTCCTATCCTACGTTTAGTTTTAACCTTTATTGGGTTATGTTATGTTTCGCCTTGGTATGAATAATAATAACTTCACACATCTCACACACGGCCGTCTGATCCCAAACTAGGCAGAGCCTGTACTATGGTAACCGGACTGCTGATAAACATACTTAGATATTTCTAAATACATACATATTATAGATAAATTACACCCAGACATAGTACAAATGATCATGCTCATCACACAATTATTTGTCCTGGGTGGGAATCGAACCCACGACCTCTGGTTTAGCAGTCAGCATCACTAACCACTAGGCCAACAAGCCAGTCGAATAAATATATTTTTAAATGTTCATAGCTGGCATGCCTTATCCGCGTACCCACTGAAGTAGCCAAGCAGAGAAAGCAAACCTATGTTGGCATCCGGCAGAAGAGTAGTATAACCATACTCTTAGATGTAAGTATATAACATCTTCATATATATGTTTCTTCTGTGCGTGTGTATGTCACTGAACTCCTCCTAAACGGCTGGACTGATTTTAATGAAATTTTTAAATATTTTTTAACGTTCCGGCAGGACGTCTGCCGGGTTCGTTAGTATCTTTTTAAATATAAGTATACATAATTATATATTAGTAAATTATGTTATAAGAATTGCGAGGAGACATGTTAATAGGCTATAATAAGAGTTAAATGAGGTATGCTGAAGCTGGGCCCAAATTAACTACTTAAGCTTTCTAAAGATTTTTTTATTTAATTTATTTATTCACCAGAAGACAGATACACGAGTATTTATATAAAGATGCAACATAAACTCCTTCGAGTGTGAAAAAGGGAACAAAGTTCACTAATAGTTCCCTAGAAGTGTGCAAAAACGATGTTTTTACGGCTGACCAAATACAACATTTGCAATTCAATGCTATAAAAATGTCATAACGTACCTAACATGTGATATGACATTTTTTTTTTGTGATATGACACTTTTTTTGCGATATGACACTTTTTTTGTGATATGACACTTTTTTTGTGATATGACCCTTTTTTTGCCGGGTATATTTTACAAAAAGAAAATACAAATCACAGTTTAAAACCAAACAGGTTAAATTAATTAATACAAAAAAGTGGAAAAAAAATGGAAAGAAGCATCTTAAAAATAAAGAAAATTCAAAAAATTAGAAGCGGAAATATAAGGAAGAAAACCAAATTAACAGATGCTCTGGAATACGCTTTGAAGCAAAAATGGCAATGGGCTGGACATATCTGTAGAGTAAAGGACAAAAGATGGACGCTGCAAGCGACAAAGTGGAAGGGACCGCTAGGGAAAAGACACGTCGGAAGACCAAAGAAACGATGGGCTGAAGATATAGTGGAGATCGCGGGAAACGAATGGATGGAGATAGGCCAGGACAGAGATAGATGGAGAAAAATGGAGGAGGCTTTTACCCGAAAGGGGTCCGAAATAAAGTCTTGATTAAAAATAAAAGAACTACATAGCACTACTAACACACATATGTAATGTAAACTTTTATTCGGAATAAATAAAGCTTTATTATTATTATTATTAATACAAAAAAGTCCAAGCGCGTGTCGGCGGCCGCGCCCACCGTGCGCCGCTGGGACGCGCTCGGCTATCTCTCGCTATGTAAAGGTGATTTTCCACCAGAGTGGCGAGACGAGGCGAGGCGAGAAGAGAATTGAAATCGCACCGACCCTTTTCCACTATAAATAGCCAGCCGTGCAGCCATCTACGTCACGCACAAATAATATTAAGCGGGTATAATAAGGATAGTTGCAAGTGTGTAGGTACTTCGTGTTAACAGCGACCTCTAGTAGAAAAGGCTTGTACTATCATGACGGTATTCTCAGGTAATAACACGGTAATAAGTAGCAACGAACAACAATAAGCCTCTCGCGAGAAGCGTATTTCTGTTGCAAAGTTAATTTATACTCTATATCGGAAACAATACGGTTCATTTTTACACAAACAAATATTTCAATTCACGCCTCGCATATTCTCGTCAATCCACACTGTTTCCACCAAAGATGCGCTGGGAGAGGATTGAAAATTTGCCATACAAATTTCAATTCTCTCCTCGCCTCGCCTCGCCTAGCCACTCTGGTGGAAAATCACCTTTATACAGGCTGCTCCAAGAAAAAAAAAAATATTTCGTCTAATTTAATTCCACAGGGTTGTTTCAATTAGCTTTTTATGTTTGTATTTGTTACTGAGTTCTTTATGGAGTTCGGTAATTGATTTATTAAGTATGGTAT